>JAQJVL010002475.1:0-96931 GCA_035578905.1 Stictocephala bisonia
TAAAACGAAGAATTTTACTCCTTCTTGAGCAGTTAGTCTCTCAGCGGGTCAACTTACTACGTGCTGAAGCAATAACATTCACACATATAGTCTATCCAGTCAGTCAATCACGATGTGACAGCAATGTTGTAGACCAGCTAGTAGTGTCCTGATATACTGCGTAACTTCTTCTGACCTTACACGTAAGGACTTACTCCTTCTTGAGCAGTTAGTCTTTCAGAGGGTCAACTTACTACGTGCTGAAGTAATAACATCCCTACACTGAGTCTATCCATTAAGTCAAGTCGGCGTGACAGCTATGTTGTAGACCAACTAACTAGTAGTGTCCTTATGCCCTCTGTCAGACGCGTTTCTCATATTACTTATTCTTTGTGCTTCTATTTGGTTTTTTCCTTTAATTATCGAAGTTTATTTGAATTCTTTTATTGTAGGATAGAAGTAAATCGTTATCGTACAGAGATAGAACTTAAACGTTTATTTATTTGAAACGTACCATCTTTCCTCAGAGTGACAGCTGGGCCAGAATACTTCTAATTTCTCAAAATCTAACGATTTGCATTCAGATTCAGCAGAAGATTGGATTGTTTATAATTTAATATCCAACTTATGTACGTGTATTCAGTAATACTCCAGATTCTTAGTTTACGGGCTTGTACTTTAGTCACATATTTGACCTCGAACTTAGTATAAATTAACAATACATTCTGTTTTGAACCTCCAAAAATGCTTTTTCAGCTGTAAATTCATCCTGTAGTATCTAGCCAAAAGTGTAAATCAAACCTGCAGATCTTGAGTTTAATATTTTAAGTTTTGTATGATTTTGAAATCTTATTGACTATCGTAAACCTTTTTAGTTCTAAATAAAAAAAAATTAGAATATTTACCACAAAATATACTCAAAACCCAAGTAAACTTTAAACTATTTTGGCAATTTAAACCCAAGAAGTGTTTCTAATATATGCTAAATTTCAAGGTTTCTCTCTTTCAAAAAAGTTCCTTAGAGTTTTTGTTTGTGATTAAAAAAGGTTAAGACCCTCTCTTCTAAATAAATAAATTTAAAAAAACACATTAGAAAAAACACGCTCACACGCTTACGCTCTTGACTAACATAACAGCTGATATAAACACCAACCCCGGTGAGTAGACCGGTGCGATGACCTCTAGTTTCTTCCTTGTTATCTCCCCACCTGTCCAGCCCGCGATCAGCTGATAATAATTAACACCTATCTTGATTACCTGTAATTAACACATTCATTACCATTAATGGGCTACAGCTCTATTTGCATACTGACAGCTGGCTCGCGTCGATTCCCTTATCTAATTAATGTTTCCCTGACCACATGAGTGAGGGTCGTATCGTAAACTACACTTACGAGTAGAGGTGACAAATATTTTCAACATATCGATATATCAAACTATCATCGCAATATCGATATGTTGAAAATATATCGCGAACCAAATATCGATCTAATTATAATATCGAAATAAAAATATCGATATATCGGTTAACCTATTATCGAATAGTAAATTATTTATCTTTATAAAATTATGCACTAACTCTTATATCACAACCAAAAACACAGCCGTGCTTTGCTGTCACTATTAAGAATATCTTACTGAATGTCAAAATTAAATAAATTTATCTACAAGAAAAAAGTTGTGGTCTGTGGGGTTGAATGGAAAAATTCAAAATAATAATAATTATACTTTTAATTATAATGTACATTATAAAAGAATAGTGTAAAAATATTCCAATAGGATCACCATCCGTTGTACCACTGGTCTAAAATAAATACTACTGGTCTAAAATACACTGGTATTTTAGTGCGTTAACCTAATCAGAATCAGAATCAGAATATCTTTATTGATAACAGAAATACCTCTGCATAATTGCGTCAAATTATCATAATATACATGCTATACATGATATACATAATATTTACAAAAACAAAGAACAATAAAATAATTAACAGTATCCTTAATAAACTAAAGACTCGATTACAATTTATTTAGGTGGCCGTCTCTTAATTACTGTTTACAGGAGGAGAGGTGGACAAAAAATCCCCGACACCGTAGAAGGCCTTTTCAAGGAACATGCTTCTTGCCCCCCTCTCAAACCTTCCCACATCGCCATCCGCTTTAAGAGTCTCAGGCAGTGCATTGAAGAGCTGGGCCCCTCGGTATCTTAGGTGTCTTTCAAAGAAACTTGTTTTGTGAGAAGGAATGTCAACATTATTTGTTGGCCTGAGGTTGTACCTACTTTGCTTGTGATCAACGCGGAACATTTGAGGGTGTTTCTTTACAAAAGTGACACAATTGAACATGTACAAACAAGGAAAAGTTAATATCTTTTTCTGCTTGAAGATTTCACGGCAAGATGCCCTGTACGGTAAGTTAAAAACTATCCTCACTGCTTTCTTTTGTAGTTTAAAAACGAAATTAGTTCGAAAACATTCACTCCCCCAAATTGCAACAGCATATGATAAATGTGGAAATATCACCCCATAATATGCAGTAAGAAGCACCTTAGAATCAGCGAAAGCAGCCAAATTCCTCAAAACAAATATGCCAGAGCTCAGCTTATTGCAAACATAATCAATGTGATCACCAAACTTCAAATGTTTATCTATCCATATGCCAAGAAACTTTGTTGAGTCACAAACTTCGATCGCATTATTTCCAATCAAGTAGGAAGATTGACTATTTTCTTTTGAGTTAGATATAGAGAAATTCATTACCTTCGTTTTTGTGCTATTGATAATTAATTTATTGTCAACAAACCACTGGATAATCTTCTCACACTCACCAAAGACTCTCGCCACAAGATCCTTAATGGTTTTTGCCTTCAGAGAAACCTCGGTGTCATCACAATAAAGACAAATCTCAGCAAAAAGTTCAGATATACAATCAGGCAAGTCAACAATAAAAAGGAGGAAAAGGAGTGGACCCAAAATAGATCCCTGAGGAACGCCTATGTCAATATTGGATATTGAAGAATTCATAGATCGCCGACAGCCAGTACCATCCGTATAGGGCATTTGAACAGTTTGGGTCCTTCCACTCAAGTAAGAAGCAATCCACGACAAAGCGACCCCTCTAACACCCAATTTATAAAGTTTCCTTAGTAAGATCTTACGAACGACAGTGTCAAATGCCTTAGCGAGGTCCCAAAATATTGCTAAAGACAATTCCCCTGAATCAAGTGCCTCAACCAAAAAGGAAACCACATGGTGAATTGCGTCAACAGTTGTCCTCCCCCTTGTAAAACCAAATTGTTTAGGGGAAAAGATGTTATTCTTAAAACAGAACGAAACAAGACTCTCAGCAAATAATTTTTCAAATATTTTGGAAAAGGTAGGAAGTAATGATATGGGTCTATAGTTATTACATTCTGTCTTGCTTCCCTTTTTATGAAGAGGTTTGACCACAGCATGTTTCAGAGCGTCAGGGAAATTACCTTCTTGAAACGAAGTGTTTATCAGGTGTGCTAAGGGTTGGGAAATAAGATCAGATACCTGTTTTAGAAGTTTAGATGAAATTTCATCCCAACCGGCAGATGTTTTGGGTTTTAACGACTGAATGACGCCCACTATCTGTACATGTGTTGCAAGAGGCAGAAACATAGATTTTTTGGGGGACTTAGGAAATGTATTGTCGGGCACAGCACCACCGCCCACAGAGCTGGCACCACCATGACCAACCGACGAAAAGAAGCTATTAAACATATCTGCTACATCAGAAGGAGCACTAACACGTCCCCCATGCTCGTCAATCAAAATTATATTCCCGCTCTCTACTTTTTTTGAGGGCATGTTATCATTGATTATCCCCCATATGGTTTTGGATTTGTTAGAGGAGCTATTAATTTTTTTCAAAACATTTTGTGACTTCGACTTACGAATTTCTTTCCTATACGAATTCTTTGTTTGTCTAAACTGAACTCTTAGGGGATGGTTTGAATCGAGATCCTTAGTGAGATCATACAGAAAATGAAGCCTATTCTTAAGATGCAATATTTCCTTTGTAACCGTATACTTCCCGGTCGGCCCCCTATGGTTAATTTTTTTCTTGATTTTTGGAAAAGCTATATTAAAATAATGCTGAAAAATACTATTGAATTGGTCAAATTTACTATTAATTCCAACCGCAGCATAAACATCCTGCCAATCTTCTTTTTCAAGAAGTTTTCTAAAAATTGCAATATTTTGTGGTGAAAATTGTCGTGCCTCCCTAAATGCCGGTTTCGAAGCAGACTTAGGTGCAAAGTTAACTTCTGCAAGCTGGCCATGGTGGTCGGACAGCGCAGCTACGATGACTTGGCTGGATATGCTACTTTCTGGAATGTTGGTAAAAATGTTGTCGATGGCACTCTTTGAATTTTTAAACTCCCGCGTAAAAGAATCGATTGTACAGCGCAGCCCATATGATTTCATTATATTCAAAAACGCCTTACTAGAATTATCCTGGCCCAGAACATCAATATTAAAATCCCCAAGAACTATAATGGTTGATGATATATGAAGGATCCTATCCAAACACTGGCTTATACAATCGAAAAAATCCTCACAGCTATATCCAGGCACTCTATAGACTGCTAGAATTATAACAGGACCCTCTCGACTAATAATCTTTGTGGCTGCCAAATGACAGACATCTTCTGAACAAAATTGAGATACATTCAATTGTTCCCATTCCATACCTGCCCTAACCAAAACACAAACTCCTCCTTTTCTTCTCGACTTACAGCAGTAAGAAGAGACATTCTGAAAATCGGTCAGGCTTAAAAGGTTAAATTGGTCTTGGGATAAGTTGTGTTCAGAAAGGCAAAGGACATCATGTCGTTCACATTCCAAGTGGATTTCCAGAAAATCTTTGTTTGTCTTCAAACCACAGATGTTTTGGTGGAAAATATTAAGACCTGTGTATGTTTTATGAAGAGGCTGCAACTCATTCGTCACCTTTTCCAAAACCGGTTTCTGCCCCGGCCTAAAAAACTCTTTGTGTGTCCACTGTTTAGCCACACTCCTCCATGCACCGCCCGAGGAACCTCGACCTGGCTACGGGACTCAGGCAAGATTAAAGGCGATTTTACTGCTCCGGGTTTAGAATTAAAGTATTTCAAATTGGAGTTATACCAAGTTCCTCCACTACAAACAAACTGCTTATTAGTCTCAGAGACTGACTTCAAAGTATTCTGACGTTTTAATTCATTGGAATGTGGGATTGTACGCAAGGCGCTGGAAGCTTCAACCCCCGACAGAACCGCATCAACAATCAGGTCTGTAACTTTATGTTTCCCGAACCAGTTCAGATGCAATCCATGTCGTGTGTAAAAACGTCTCTGTACGGTATCGAGAGAGAGGAAATCAGCATGTCCATGACTTTTTACAATTTTTTGCAAATCTGAATTAAGCTTTGATATATCCTTATTAAGATTAATTAAATCATACCTATTGGGAATACTCAGTACCAACACTTTAGTGTGGGCAAGTTCCTTCAGAAAATTGTCAAGTGACTCAACTAAGCCGTCACAGTGTCCGGGGATGTTGTTTGTCCCTGCCATCAGAACGACAAGGTCATTTTTTGTAAGATTGGCATTTTTCACAATGCTGCTATCAGTTACATTTTGCATAGTGCCGTTAGGTTTAACAACTGCCATAGTATCATACATTGATGGAAGTTTTTGTTTTAATATATTAATAACATTGCGTCCATGGGAGTCACTTAATAAAAGAATGAAACTGGCCTTAACTTTGGTACTAACTTTATTCTTTACACTGTCAGGGGCTGACTTATGTTTAGGGTTAGTTGAAGGCAGCACTGTGTCTTTCTTTCCTTTAGTTTTATTCTTAGACTTGACTACTTTTTTAATTTTGGAGCAAGATTTGTCACAAATTGCAAGATCGTTATCCTCATCAGTAGACAGGACTTCAAAAGAGTTGCTTGAAACAAAATCAGCCGACCTTGTCGTTCCTGCGGGCCTAGAGCTATGTTTGGGGGTGACAACTCTCCATTCATCACCTACTTTTTTCCGCAAAGTAATACTAAGTTTGGTTTCGTTAGGTGTTACATTACATTGCGTTTGCGCTGCCGGCAAAGGTGCGGACATAAAGTTCCCTTTTCCCCCCTTATTCCTAACGAAATAAAGTTCCCTTATTATTTCAATACATGTTTTGTACGCGTAAGAGGCAATTTAAACGTGTTTTTTCGATTCGTGATTTTGAGGAAAGAGAATAACGTCAATATTCAGTGGTATGATATATCCGACCAAAATATCGCTTTAACCGATATTATCGAAAGAAAATGTCGATAGTATTATATCGAAACATATTTATTTATATTTGCGATGTATCGTTGCCATCCCTACTTACTAGAGTCTCGTGAATCCTTGCTTGTGACTTCAGGCAGGTATAGGTAATTTAATCCATGAGAGGAAACTATATTAATTTTGTTTTTGGACGGTCATTGAGATGAATATTTGTGAATATATTATATGAATTCTGTAATGTAATCCTAGGTCATCATTTTAAAGCACGGTACCTGATCTGATTGCTTTAACATAAATTTAGTGTAATTTTACGTTCAATGCTTAATAGACGTAGTAATTATGTAGTTTACATTAAAACACGTAGTTCTATATTTTATTTATGTGAGAAAAGAGAATATGTAGTTTGTGTTGAAAAGAAATAATACAAATTATCCTTTGTAAATCATTTGTTCTCAATTAAATAATTTCTTTATTGGTCCTTCTGGTCTGAAGATGGTTAACGTAGTTTACCGATATCGATCACTATGATGTTTGTACTTTTCATACTTACCTATATTGTAATGAATTTGTTGTATGTGAAATTAGTTTATATAAAATTTTCCCATTAAGACAAATGTTGACATTGGTTCCACCTGCCTTTTAAAAGGTACAAGATAATTCCTCCCTCTAATGCCGAAAATTGTTGAAAAAAATATGGTTTCATTATGAGGACACACTCGCTACTCATGTTATATTCTAACTCATGTCATATTCGAACTCATGTCATATTCTTACTCATGTCATATTCTAACTCATGTCATATTCGAACACATGTCATATTCTTACTCATGTCATATTCCAACTCATGTCATATTCGAACTCATGTCATATTCTTACTCATGTCATATTATAACTCACGTCATGTTTCTAACTCCTGTCATATTCTAACTTATGTCATATTCTTACTCATGTCATATTCTAACTCATGTCATATTCTTACTCATGTCATATTATAACTCACGTCATATTCTAACTCATGTCATATTATAACTCACGTCATATTCTAACTCATCATATTATAACTCACGTCATATTCTATCTCATGTCATATTATAACTCACGTCATTTTTCTAACTTATGTTATATTCGAACTCATGTCATATTCTTACTCATGAGTAGTGGAAAATGCGGGAGCTGGGCCAATTCCAGGAAATGAGATAAGATAAGATTGTGAGATAAGATAAGGGTGTGACGTCATTTGTGGTGACGTCATACATGACGTCATTTGATGACGTCAGCATGACGTCACGTGATGACGTCAGCATGACGTCACAACCTTACCTTATAGTCTAAGCTTCTTATCTTACCCCACTTCCGGTGATGACGTCAGCTCCCGCACTTTAGTATTACGTCACAGATTTCAAGGTCACGATGGATGTTTTTTAAAAAAACTTCTTGCACAGAACAATTTTTCTATTTCCAGAAAATGTTCTGTGCAAGAAGTTTTTTTATTTCTTTTTTTTCCAACTTTATTTACAAACATTTTACAAATACATATTTTACAAAAGTAAATCTTAAAAATAAAATCTTAAAACTAAACCGCAGTGTTGGCTGCTCTCCTACACTTCACCTCTGGATCTTCTGTGAGGTCTATAATCTCCGGCAATATGTAGCGATCTTTCCCCTTCAGTCTGTCAAGCAATCTCCTGTAGGTGTGCTCTTCACAGGGTTCCCAATGTAAGCTTTCAAAAAGCCTAATAAATTTCTCATCATAAAGAGCAATTTCATGACATCTGCAACATTCATCCAACTCAAGTTCCTCCACTTTGTCAGCTATTTGTCCCATTTCCGATAGTTTCTCTTCGTCAATAGATATCGACTTTGGTTTTAAGCATCTTAGTTCAAACATAACTACTTGCAAATTGGTGTTCATCTTTTCTTAGCTATGTTAACCTCTTTACTCGAGATGTTGAAGCAGAGTGACTAGTTGTAGATGTATGACCCACATATATAGCCTACTTTGGGGTGGGGGGTTTATTAAAAGTGGTGGGGAGGAATGAATCCTTTATACCACTTAAAACTAAAGTTTAGTGTTAGTTATCTTCTCCATAAGTCTGTTGTATGTTTCTTCTCCGCACTCACTAGGTTCTATTATTTTAAATAATTGAGTAAACTCGTGTATATAATGTTTTATAACATTGCAAGTACAACAATCGGGGCCTACTGTTGCATTAGGATTTGCCCACATACATTCAATAAAATGACTACCAAATCTTCCACGCGTTATTTTTGATGCCTTTAAACTAAATTTCAAATTCTCAACTCTTTGCGCTATTTGCAGCATACGAAAAAAGATTTGTGCAGACTCCAGACTCCACTTAGGTTGTGAACATTTAAGTTCAAACATAATCATTACCATATCTATATTCATTTTCTATGTCCGTGTGTTACCTCCAGGTGCTGGCATCAAACTGTCCGTTAGTTAGTGCATGCCTCCTATATATAGTTTCTAGGTCAAGGTCATCTAATAATTAGCGGAAATCGTTGTCAAATTACGTACTGTAAATGTAATTTACAATCCGTAATTTGACAACGATTTCCTAAGGGGGGGGGGTTAGTGGCTTACGGAGTTATTATTGCCTGCACATACACTGTTCTAGAAGGGTCATCCGCCCATGCTGCACGATACCATACATCAGCACCCCGAATCCACCTTCTGCACTCCACATCGTCGCTGTCATATTCCACTTCAGTGTATGTAATATCCATTCTGTCTCTGTACTTGTATCTAAGAGCAATCATCTCTTCCATAACCAGGTTTTTATCCTCATGATCATACATTTCCCTGTTTATAACGATTGTAGCACGATCAGTTGGTTTAGCAGTCATCGCAGCAACGTCATTTTCAGGAACATCCAATGTAGCAACATCAGTTGGAGGAGCATCCATTGTAGCAACGCCAGTTTGAGGAGCATCCATGGTGGTCAACAAGAAGTGTTGTAATGAAGTGAGTGAGCACTACTCATGCCTTTTTAATGGTTGTAAGAGGAGTGGGGGTGAGCATCCGGCAAACAGCATGCTTATGATTTGTAGTATTTGATTAAACAAGTTGAATGCCGTTTATTGCATACAAATCGGAATTAAAATAAAGTAGTAGAGTCAGTGACCTACTTACGTGATACTAAGTAGGAGTATCAAAAAAGTAAAAGTAGAGTAAATTGTGAGGGTTTATTTTGTAGCGTTTGATGAAACGAATCTAATGCCGTTTATTGCATTTAAATCGGAGTAGAAATAAAGCAGTAAATCAACTTGACCTACATACGGGACTTATTTTTTTTTTTTTTTTTTTTTTTTTTGTCTACACAAAATTTCCAACACATTTTGCGTCTTGATATTTTTCGATATTTGTATTAAGTAACTTGGAAAACACGTTTGAAAATTTTTGATCATATAAGAAAAAGTTTGTAAATTATTTGAGTTGAGTATTAGTTTTAACCTATTCATTAACTTAACCAACCAAATGTTCAAGTTTTCCAATGTTACAACCCGTTGTTTAGTAATCCTGAGAGCAAGGTTTTACAATCTCGCTGAGACCCGCGCTGAACCCTTCATGAAGCCAGAGCGCGATCGATGCTTGAAGACATCTCCGCCTGCCTTGCCTGGTTGCTTCGCTAACGAAATGGTGGTCTTGAAAAGGTCGTTTTCGATTAAAGTGAAACAAATGAAATGGTGGTCTTGAAAAAGGCCATTTTTGAATATAGTGAAACAAATGAAGTGGTGGCCTTGAAAAAGGCCATGTTGGGTCTGACTCCACACGGGCTAAGCGAGAATGTAACACTCCCGCCTAGACCCGCGCTGGGGAGCTAGACCTCGCCCGAAGCCCTCAAGTCTTCGCCGCTCGGATGCAACCGCCGCCAGTTTCTCTCCCATCAACTGCCTCCACCGAAGCCTGAAGTTCTCACCGTCTCTGCGTGGCTGGACCCGCTTGTTGAGACCACTGTCAGGCCCTCTCCCATCGGCTGCAACCTCCGCCTCTCGGGCCATGGATCCTCTTCAGCCGCCTGTAAACCCGCCGCCGTCGCATAAACAATGAGACAAACGACCGCCTAACGTAAGAATTGTGTGTTATCCGTGCGCGCCAATCATAGAGCGCCGTGCGCGGACCAATCACAGAGCTCGGTTGTCAACTACCGCACAGAGAACGGTGCGAGATCCAGGCCGCCTGGAAGGTGTGCGATGCCCGCCGCGCCCGGGTTTAGAGTTACGTTCCCCTCCGTACTAGTCTGTAACGTAGCTTACTCTTAAATAAGCTTGAGTAAGCTTAACAATACACGGTGGTCTTGAAAAAGGCCGTTTTACAAACCTCTGTCAGACTCGATTGTTTTGGCTAAGAATGTGGTTTTGCCCGAGTAGCGGGCCTGAAACAACATAAGCGGAGAAAGTTAGCTTGATCACAAATCCCATCGCTAGCCGGCAAAATACAGAAATGTTAAGCCTAAAAACACGTAAGGCAAAGAATTTTGTTTTGCCCGAGTAGCGGGCCTGAAACAGCATAAGCGGAAAAATCTAGCTTAATCACAAATCCCGGCGCTTGCCGTCAAAATACAGAAATGTTTAGCCTAAAACACGTAAGGCAAAGAATTTGGTTCTACCCAAGTAGCGGGCCTGAAACAACATAAGCGGAAAAAGTTAGCTTGATCACAAATCCCGGCGCTTGCCGTCAAAATACAGAAATGTTTAGCCTAAAACACATAAGGCAAAGAATTTGGTTCTACCCAAGTAGCGGGCCTGAAACAACATAAGCGGAAAAAGTTAGCTTGATCACAAATCCCGGCGCTTGCCGTCAAAATACAGAAATGTTTAGCCTAAAATACGTAAGGCAAAGAATTTGGTTCTGCCCGAGTAGCGGGCCTGAAACAACATAAGCGGAAAAAGTTAGCTTGATCACAAATCTCGGCGCTTGCCCTGCAAAAATACAGAAATATATAGCCTAAAACACGTAAGGCTGAGAAGTTGGTTTTACCAGAGACACATAGCTGAGTAACGAAAGTAAATTTGGTGGCCGTTTTAACACCAAGTATACTTAGCGTTGTTCCTCCTCCGCTTCGCTTTCCTCGTCGGCTGACTGGTCTGACTCTGGCTCTGGCTCTGGTTCTGGCTGTGGATTCCACTTCCATCGCCAGCCATAGTCCGTCTGCTGTGCTTCATAGCGAAGCCACTCGAACCAGTCTGGCTTGTCAGGAGGCTGGCCACTACTGCCTACCTCCGGGCTCTGCAGAGGTAATTCCTCAGCCGGCCGATTGCTCTCGCCAGCTTCGCCTGAGGAGGAACTCACGGTGTTGTCCTGGTCCATAGCCGAAGAGTAGAATGTAGTTTAAACAACGGACTCAGTTTTGTTAATTCGAGAGACCCGTGGAGCAACGCCATTGGTCGAATAAGAGCGCCCACTAATAGACCAATCAGAGAGCGGTATTTTGCTACCGTGTCCTATATAAGCAGCACAAAACGTTCAGTTTGTATCAACGCCCTTCGGGGCCAACACTCCTGGCTTGGAGAGGAAGAGAGTCTGCGGCAGATGAAGAACCCAGCGTGGCGGTGTGGAGTGGAAGAGAGTCTGCGGCTGTGAACTGCAAGCTCGCGTCTCAGGCCTGAGACCGAGCGAGAAGAGAGAGTCTGCGGCGGTGAACTGCAAGCTCGCGTCTCATGCCTGAGACCGAGCGAGAAGAGAGAGTCTGCGGCGGTGAACTGCTAGCTCGCGTCTCAGGCCTGAGACCGAGCGAGAAGATCGCAGCATAGGGGCTTGGCGCTTGCGCCAGCCTCGCGAGGATGCGGGCTTCGGTCCAATTCCTCCGGTCGGCGCCCTAGCCGAGAGCGATCGTTGAGGATACCGGGCTGCGTCCCAATACCCTCAGGTCAATCTCATAGGGCGGCCTAGTCGAGACCGGGCTGCGTCCCAAACTCCTAGGCGGCACTGACCGTATTCTGTACGAGATCAAGCGCTCCTGAGCCACAAGTCCGCGGTCTCTGGAGAGACCTGGGCGAGAAGCTCGCTGCATAGAGGCTTGGTGCTTGCACCAGCCTCGCGAGGACTGTCGGGCTTCGGCCTGACTCCTCACCCAGTGTCCAAGTCGACACTGGTTAAAAACGGCCTTTTTCAAGGCCACCATCATTTCGTTTATTCAACCAGTGTCCAAGTCGACACTGGTTAAAAACGGCCTTTTTCAAGGCCACCATCATTTCGTTTATTCAACCAGTGTCCAAGTCGACACTGGTTAAAAACGGCCTTTTTCAAGGCCACTATGATTTCGTTTATTCACCCAGTGTCCCAGTCGACACTGGGTAAAAACGGCCTTTTTCAAGGCCACCAACAAACCCTGGCGAGAACTACAAGCTCGCGTCTCAGGCCTGAGACCGAGCGAGAAGATCGCAGCATAGGGGCTTGGCACTTGTGTCAGCCTCGCGAGGATGTCGGGCTTCGATCCAATTCCTCCGGTCAGCGTCCTAGTCGACACTGACCGTATTCTGTTCGAGATCCAGCGTCGGATCACTCCTGGCTTGAAGTGGAAGAGAGTCTGCGGCAGATGGAGAACCCAGCGTGGCGGTGAACTGCAAGCTCGCGTCTCAGGCCTGAGACCGAGCGAGAAGATCGCAGCATAGGGGCTTGGCGCTTGCGCCAGCCTCGCGAGGTCTGTCAGGCTTCGGCCTGATTGCTCCGGCCAGTGTCCCAGTCAGCACTGACTGTATCAAGCGCTCCTGAGTCACAAGCCCGCGGTCTCTGGAGAGAACCCGGGCGAGAAGATCGCTGCATACAGGTCAACGCTGGCGGTGACGGTAGCGTTGATCTGGCGAGAGGAGTAAAGCCTGACTGGAAGGCAACTCCTCTCCCGCTGGTGTTTTACCCACACCAGTGGATCATGTTAAATGACCTTGACCTTTGACCTATGGTCCTTTAACTATTTAGCAAGTAACTGACTTGAGTGTTTGACTGTGGTTCGCTGTCTGTGAAGAGTTAGCGGGTTTGGGGAAATAATGTCTAAGACCGAAACCGTCGCTTGTATCGTACAGTGAACGATGGACTGTAAAAAGATATTGTATATAGTAAAATGGTGGCCTTGAACAAGACCGTTTACAAAAGAGGTTAGTTGTTTTCCCGCGCTTATGGGCATATGGTCTGTGATTGGTTCTCTTATCTTAACCAATCACAAGCCTGTTCTATCCTTTAAAAGGAGGTGTGTTCCTACAACAATTCATTCCTTCAGCTGCAGAGCTACTTCTACACTTGTACTACTACAGAGCTACTTCTACAATTCTACCATGAACGTGATGAGGAAAGCTACAAGGCCAGCCAAGATCCCTGCACCATTGAAGACATCCATTCTGGAGCAGGCTTTGCAGAAGAACCGCATTCTACCGTCTTCCACGGAGAGTCTGGATCTGCTGTCTTCCACGGAGAGTTTGGATTGCGTAGATGTGAGGGTACCACCACCGGACCTGATCTCTCCAATCCAATCTCCCATGAAGCCTGCTGAAACCATCACGATGCCTTCGACGCTGGCCTTGACGCTGCCAACATCACCTCAGCGCTCTACTGTGCCCAAGACCAAGACCCCATCACCCCAGCGCCCTTCCCAGAAATTCCTGAGCCTACAAAAACTACGTAAATCCTGCAACAAATCCAGAACTCCTTGTTCCTATACCTTCATCAAAGGGCCGAAGAAAGGGGAAAAATGCGGCGGAGCAAGTGCTATTTGTTCGGTGTTTTGTTCAAAACACCAACCAAAGAAACCTCGCTCCGTCGCATTGACTCCTTCCACCACTTCCGAGCCCTGTACGAAGTTGCGGATAAACCGATTGAAGAGAGGTAAGCGATACTTCTTCGTTCGGATGGTTGGCTGCCATAGGGTAAGATTGATGTGTGATGGCGTTCATTACACATTGCTCCTACCTTTTGGTATGGAAAACCCAGAACGACCAAGTAGCCGACACTACCTCATCCGCAACTTGGATGGGCACGCAGAGTGGAAGCAAGCCCCACAGTGTACTACTTAGTAGTTCACTTTGAGGTTTGCTACAAATGGCCTTTTTCAAGGCCTAAAAAAAATGTAACATTCTACAGAGTGTAGAATGTTACATTTTTTTTATAACTGAAGGTTGACCTTGAAATACATCCCCACCACTTTCTATCCTATAAAAGCGAGCTGCGCTTCAGTTGGGGTATCCACTTCGAGAGCTGACTTCACACAAGAAACAAGTCCTCTCTTCCTTGGGTATTAGAGTACGGCACTGCAAACCGGCTCTATACCCTTTACCCTCAAAACATCTGAATACGGCACTGCAAACCGGTTCAATGTTTTACTTCCTTAGACATTTGAGTACGGCACTGCAAACCGGCTCTATATGTCTTTCCCTTTAAACATTTGAGTACGGCACTGCAAACCGGCTCAATGTTTTTCTATTTTCCTCTCTACCTTGACTTGTTTCGAGAAAAGTGAATGGGGGATCAACTTCGGTGCAGACTCCAGCTGTTACAAACTCACGTCTCAGGCGAGACTGAGTGTGAAGACCTCCAGCAGACACCTAGATGGAGAGCTGACTTCACACAAGAAACAAGTCCTCTCTTCCTTGGGTATTGGAGTACGGCACTGCAAACCGGCTCCATACCCTTTACCCTCAAAACATCTGAATACGGCACTGCAAACCGGTTCAATGTTTTACTTCCTTAGACATTTGAGTACGGCACTGCAAACCGGCTCTATATGTCTTTCCCTTTAAACATTCGAGTACGGCACTGCAAACCGGCTCAATGTTTTTCTATTTTCCTCTCTACCTTGACTTGTTTCGAGAAAAGTGAATGGGGGATCAACTTCGGTGCAGACTCCAGCTGTTACAAACTCATGTCTCAGGCGAGACTGAGTGTGAAGACCTCAAGCTCTGTCTCTGGCGAGACAGGGTGTTTATTTCGTTATTCAGCGTAATACTGCCTATTAAAAATATATATATTTACCCTATCCCACATATTATGTGTACTAATAATATATGTTTTCTCTTTCAGGAAGAATGATGTGTACTAATCATATATGTTTTCTCTTTCAGGAAAAAAATGATGTGTACTAATCATATATGTTTTCTCTTTCAGGAAAAATGTTGTGTCTTTCTGTAGTTGCATGTTTTCTTTTCTTCCTGTTCTGTCTTTTCTGTAGTTGCATGTTTGCTTATGCTTTGAATGCTAAACACTAGTGTTTTTTTTTTTTTTTTTTTTTTTTCTAAGTTTGGAATGACCTTGAACTTTGACCTACAAGAGCGGTTAGTTATTACCCCCACTTAATCAATTGTCAGTACTATATAAGGACGTTGCTGTGTCCGGATTATCATTATTGGGAGATATGGCTCCTGCGCTTATAATCCTTAGAAGAAAAGCTAGCTCCAGGGAGGAGCTGGTGAAATGTAATGAAGAGTTTACGGAGCTATTGGGCAAGTATACAGAAGTGTATGCTATGATCGAGTATTCATGTCGAGAGTGTCGTTACAGCGGCAAATTGACCAAAACATTGCTCCCCTTGTGGTCTGTATCATTCACTAGAAGGTTTGACTTTCTAGCTGACATAACAATTTATGTAAAACCTTAGATTGTTTTGTCCTTTTTTTTTTTTTTTTTTTTTTTTTTTTTTTTTTTTTTAGGAAAACGTTGTCAAATTATAATCATTTGTAGTACAAATGTTTTATAATTTGACAATGATTTCCGCTTCGTTTAAATGACCTTGAACTTTATCTTCTAACTTACAATTTATCACAATTAATAAGATTTATAAATAAAAGGTTCTAGCGTTTGATGATGTGTTTTGGGTTTCAAGGTCAAGAGGAGTGTTTAAAAAAAAACCTTCTTGTACAGAACAATTTCTTTCAAATTGTTCTGTACAAGAAGGTTTTTTTTTTTTTTTTTTTTTTTTTTTTTTCATTTTATTAATTTTATTTTATTAAATTTATTTTACAAATGTATAGCTTCAGTCTTCTCCGCTACTATCTTCGCTGCTGCTAACATCCACAAAAAGCCTCTTACAGTCTTCTCCGCCACTATCTTCGCTGCTGCTGTCAACCTCCGCAAAAAGCCTCTTCCTCACGAACAACAGCCTCCTGCAGCAGTTTGGTTGACCCCTTTCAATATCGTTAACATTGAAAGAGGTAGTCGGTGTTGTGGGTGGCGGTGTTGGTGATGATGATGAAGCTGTTGTAGAACTTGGAGTCCCAATGTTCCATGATGTTTCTAGCACGGGTGTTGTTGCTTGGCTGTTTGAGGTGGTGGTGGGTAGACTATCATCATCATCATCATCCGACACGTTAAAGATATCGTCAATAGTGAAGTAGTCATCGTCCTCTTCTACTTCACTATTGTCGATATGGAGAATATTCCTCCCTTTTTCGCAAAACACATTGTCAGTGGGAGCCATCTCAACGATATGAACTGGTTTTACAAACTTCAACTCCTTAAGTAACGCAACAGTAAATGGAAGGGGAGTTACTGAGTTCTGTGATTGGTTTGACAAGACAAATTACTTGATCGTGACGTCACCATGTATATAAAAGGAACAAGCGCTGACTGAATGTCATTGTTAGTTGAACTTTTCTAGACTCAACAGCTAAACATGTGTATCTGCAGCATTTGTTGTGAAGAGTTCAACGATGAAATACTTTTGCTTATTCATTATGAATTATTTCACACTTTAGAAGAACGAGAACAAAGAAGACCTAGTGTTATACAATATGCGCCTGCAACTAGTCTCAAAGTGGAAGTGTTAGCACAGGCGTTGGAAAGATCGTCAGTAAGACATTACAAAATTAAAAACACTTTACATTACAATCTGCAGGAGTTTTTGAGTAAAGGGAAACAGTTGGTGATAACAACTTTGAAGAATGAACAAAAAAGACTAAACTTTATAAAATTTGGAATAATACTAGACGCAGTATTTACAAACGTTGAAAATGAACTTTCACCACGAGGATTTATCACAAAGAATAAATCTATTTTAGCGACAACTGATGTTGAAGAAATCATTGATGGTATGTATGAAGAATTGATTTTAAAATTAAGTGAACATGAAGGAAGAGGATCCGGATGGAGTTTACTCTCTGTTGAAGGTTTGGATATTAGAGTGCATAAGCATGGTTATGGTGATCGAGGAAGCAGCTACATACCATTACCTAAGAAGATCTCAAACACGAAGGCATGTATCAATGTGCAAAATGTTGACAACAAATGTTTTTATTATGCAATGTTAACAAAATTCATAGAAGGTGATCACAGTGCTAGACCTGACCGTAGATATGAAGAGTTACAACACAAGTATAATTTTCGAGGTGTAGACTATCCCACCTCACTAAGTGATATAAAACGATTTGAAAAACAAAATCCTAGAACGTCTGTACATGTTTTTGGTTTAGACTCTTCAAACAATGTATTTCCATTACAATTAGCACCTATTGAAAGAAACGATCACACGGATTTACTACTTATCAAAAGTGGCGATGTATCGCATTACGTGTATATACAAGATTTTAATAAACTGGTTGCAAAACAAGTGTCTAAGTCAAATTGTAGTGTAACAGTATGTAAACGTTGTTTCTGTTGCAAAAGAGGACGAACAGGAGGAAATAGCTGGCTAATAGAGCATCAACGTCTCTGTAGCATGAAAGAAGAGGTCAGAGTGTGTTTGCCGCATCCGATGAAAGCCAGAATAGAATTTAACAAAGTCTGTCAGCAATATAGAATACCTGTGGTAGTATATGCAGACTTTGAATCTTCGCTTCTACCACTAGATGTTACTGATGCTGATCCTACCAGAAGAACAAAATATCAACTTCATAAACCTAACAGCTACTGTATATTACTGAAATCTACGCTACCTGAAAGTCATTTACAACAATACGGTCTTACAAGTACTCCGCAAGTGTATAGAGGTGAAGAAGCGCCCAAGAAATTCCTTGATGATCTTTATGAGATAGCTCGTAGAGTTCAACGACTGTACAGTCGAGTAATACCGATGAGTCCTCTAACACATCAGGAAGAGACCACGCATTCAATAGCAACACATTGTTACCTATGTAACAATATGTTTACAGATATTAATGGTAAGGTGAAGGATCATGATCATCTAACAGGTTGTTATAGAGGACCTGCGTGTAACAACTGTAATATTAATTATAAACTGCCAAAGTTTATTCCAGTTGTATTACATAACCTGAGTGGTTATGATTCTCATTTTATAGTTCCAGAATTGGGTAGAGATAATGGAAGTATTGATGTATTGGCAACAAGCTTTGAGAAATTTATAAGTTTTTCGAAGACTGTAGGAAAAATTAAATTAAGGTTTGTAGATTCATTGCGATTTATGCCATCGAGTCTAATGAAATTAGCTGAGAATCTGCAAAGACAAGACTTGGTAGAAACATCCCGAACTGTGCCATCCGATAAACTAGAACTTGTGTTACGAAAAGGGGTGTTTCCATACGACTATCTAGATGATGCAGCCAAATTCAACGAGACATCTTTACCACCACAAGAATGTTTTTACAGTAAATTAAACGAAGAACATATTAAAGATGAAGATTATCAGCACGCATGTCGGGTATGGGAAGAGCTCAACATGACAACGCTAGGCGAGTACAGTGATTTCTATGTGAAACTCGATGTGACTTTGCTATGCGATGTGATGGAAGAATTCAGGAATACCTGTTATGAAGCCTATGGACTAGACCCTCTCCATTCATATACTTCACCTGGGTTAGCATGGCAAGCCATGTTAAAAGAAACAAGATGTGTGTTGGATTTGTTTACAGACGTGGACATGCTTTTGATGGTAGAATCAGGAATAAGGGGAGGATTAACTCAGTGTGTTACAAGATATGTAAAGGCAAATAACAAACATGTTCCCGAGTATGATGCCAATCAAGAGTCTATTTATCTAGGGTATTTTGATGCCAACAATTTATACGGATGGGCTATGAACAACCCCCTGCCCCATGGTGATTTTATGTGGGTGGATCCTGACACCATCGAAGATGTTAATAAACTACCAAAACACGGCGACATAGGATATATACTGGACTGTGACTTCGAGTATCCTGAAGAGCTACACGACCACCACTATGACCTGCCACTTCTTGCAAGAACTGAACTTCCACCTGAAGGTAAACATCCAAAGCTGATGATGACTGTAAATCATAAAGAGAGGTATGTAGCACACTTTTGGGTCGTTCAACAAGCTTTGCAGTTGGGTTTGCGAATATCCAAAATACATCGTGTAATTCAGTTCTCTCAGTCATGCTGGCTCAAACCATATATTGATTCCAACACAAAAAGGAGAGCAGCTGCTACATCAACTTTCCAAAAAGACTTTTACAAGTTGATGAATAACGCTATTTTTGGGAAAACATTAGAAAATAAACGAAAGCATAAGAAGGTAAAGCTTGTAACTTCAGCAGCTAAGTTGGAAGAACTAGTACGGAAACCAAATTTTAAAACTTCACTCATTATCAATGAAAACCTTGTTGCTGTTTCGATGAATCCTACAAAAATTGTAATGGATAGACCATTGTATGTTGGTATGTGTATTCTAGACATATCTAAGACTCACATGTATGATTTTCATTACAACAAAATGGTGCAATTTTATGGAAGAGATAGAATTGGAATATCATACATGGATACAGATGCGTTTATTTATTGGATTAAAACAGAAGATATGTACAAAGATCTGAAGACATTTCCTTACACAGATGATTTTGACTTCTCCGACTATCCACCCACTCATCCCACATATGACGGAGGAAAACATAAGAAGGTGCTTGGAAAGTTTAAAGATGAAACGAACGGTCGACCGATTGAGGAATTTGTTGGACTCATGGCTAAATTATATGCCGTAAAGAAAGTGAAAAGAGATGAGAATGATGATGATAATATAATAAAAAAGGCCAAAGGTGTGAAGAACGTTTATTTAAAAAAGACACTTCAATTGGAGAATTACAAGAAATGTCTATTTGAAAATGAAACAGTAATTGCAAAATTCAACAACATTCGCAGTTTTAACCATCAATTGTATAGCATAACAGAAACCAAAAAAGCTTTATCAGCAGCAGACAACAAACGGTATATTCTAAATGGTGGAATAAACACTTTACCATTTGGACATTACTCCATAGCCAGAATAGATATGTGAGGCTATATTTACACTTAAATAGTACTACATAAACGTATTGTACACAGTTATGAGTCCAACCTGTAAGAGATCACATGAAAGTTTACAATGAATATTAGAAACCAGATTGTTAATGAACTTCACAAACCCGCAAGAGTAAATTTTCCAAGAAGAAATACTGTTGTTAAAGGTATAAACGATCTTTATCAATGTGATTTAATTGAGGTTCAACCTTATAGCAAAATAAATAAAGGTTTTAGATATATTTTAACCTTTATAAACTGCTTCACAAAGGTTGCAGATGCTGCTCCATTGAAAGACAAAACTGGTAAAACTGTTGCTGCGGCTATGGAAAACATAATTAAACGCGGCAAACACAAAATAAAACATCTACAAACTGATGACGGCAAAGAGTACTTTAACAAATTCTTTTCAAACTTAATGGAAAAGTATAACATAAACCACTATTCTACTAAATCGGAGAAAAAAGCAGCAATTGTTGAAAGATTCAATAGAACCTTGAAAGGAGCAATGTATAAAACATTTTCAAACAGAGGCACATACGTATGGTTTGATATTTTACCAAATCTAATTAATAACTACAATAACAAAGTTCACAGAACTATTGGTATGAAACCTATAGAGGTAAATGAAAAGAACGAAAAGTTAGTATTACAACGAATTCTAAAGAATACGAAGCCTAAAGAGGAGAAAAGGAAACCTACTGTATTTAATACTGGAGATAAAGTGCGTATAAGTAAATACAAAGGTGTATTTAGTAAAAAGTATTTACCAAACTGGACTAACGAAGTGTTTACCATTCACCGTGTACAACCCACAATTCCTGAAACGTATATTTTAAAAGATAACAAGGGCGAAATTGTGCAAGGAGGTTTCTACGGTCATGAGTTGTTAAAAACAGAAGTTAGTGATGTTTACTTAGTCCAAAAGGTATTGAAAAGAAAAAAGGACAAGTTATTGGTGCGATGGTTAGGTTTTGATAAGACAGCTGATACATGGATACATAAAAAGGACTTGATTTAGCACGTCCACTCCAGTGGCACATGAATAGCTGAATAAGATGGAGATTGTTCCCTTCAAAGAATCGTTTACTATAAACAACATCGATAATCTAACTGTGGATAAAATAAGGAGTGATGTTGGGAAACATGGAGCACTGCTGCCGGATACTATAAGGTGTATAGTCAGTGGACCATCCAACTGTGGTAAAACCAATGTTGTATTTAACTTGATTACCAGTCCCAACGGGGTAAGGTTTAACAACTTATACATTTTCTCAAAGTCCTTGCAGCAACCAAAATATCAACTATTAAGAAAAATCATATCTCTAATTCCTGAAGTGAATTTGTACGAGTACGATGATAATGAAAAGGTAATGCAACCAAGTGAAGCCAAACCTAACTCTGTGTTTATATTTGATGACGTCTCTTGTGAAAATCATACAACTATCAGAAACTACTTTGCTATGGGAAGACACAACCAAATAGATAGCATATATATTGGTCAAACGTACAGCAAAATACCGAAACAGCTTATACGTGATAATGTTAATCTTCTGATTCTGTTTAAGGGGACCCGGAAGGTCCTATGCTACGCATGTTAAATTGTAGAATTTGGTGCAAACTTTTCTCAGAAAGTACCATAGCTACAGTAATGCAATTTTCACCACATGTTCTATACTTATCACCCCACACTTTAACACAGGGATTTACATTTATATTTAGTTTTAGCAAAGTTTTCAACTTTTTTATAGGTATATTATTTTTTCTGTGTTTTTTTCAATAAATATTTTTTAATTTGATCATAAACTGTTAAACAAATAAATCCCTCTGTTAAAATGTGTGACAATATGTACATGATATGTAGTAAAAATTTCATGAAGTTATCTCCAGTAGTTTTGGAGAAAAGTTTGCACCAAGTTACAAAAACTAGTTTTTCGGAAAATCGCAAAAAACGCAAGCCTGTAAGTAAAATCTTTATTTTCTCATTACCTTTTTAACTAAAACATACCAGCTCCAAATTTACAATAATATTTACATTTTATTCCTTATTGTATGCATCATATTTCAAATCTAAATTCCCAAGTTTCCTTTTGGAAGCACTGTCTACACCTTCGAATGATCTAGGTTTCCTCATGGTAGTAGACCTAGGACTAGGGCTGGAGTCAGAAACTTGGTCATTAGTCTCATTACCAACTCTAGGTAAAGGCTTTCCTACATTTTTTCGTTTCTTGAACACTTTTGCAGGTTTTCTAGGTCTTCTAGGCATTGTAAATGCAATATAAATCTAATAAACACTGCACTAGAAATAATAATTTATTGAAACCATGTACAACACAAGTTTAGAAAACTTTCAAAACAATAAACTTTGAACAAGAAAGAATGAGAAATGTAAACAAACAGAA
Organism: Stictocephala bisonia; assembly: GCA_035578905.1. Lineage (NCBI taxonomy): Eukaryota > Metazoa > Arthropoda > Insecta > Hemiptera > Membracidae > Stictocephala > Stictocephala bisonia. The sequence continues at coordinate 22,862 of JAQJVL010002475.1, forward strand.
CAGACGAACACTGAATAGTAAGTAAACAGGTTAGCCAACCAGACAAAACATTATAACCAAAAAATATGAAATGTATACTATAACTAGACCTACACCAAATATGATCTAGAGTGCTAAGGACGGCTGGGATAAAGTACCAAATCTATGCTTGCAATCATATACAAATATATTTTTTAAACCAGTAATTAGTAGCCAAAGTTTTGTGTATTTTATATCAAATTGTTCAGAACAAAATGGCCTATCAGAAACTAATATTTTTAAAAAAAATATTTTTTTTTCATTTTTCACCGACTGGGTCCCCTTAAACAGGATGAAACAAACCTAAAACACGTATATAGTGATCACGTGGGTGTTGATACATCATATAACACTTTTAAAGAGCTATGTGGTAAAGCATGGGAAGACAACTATGGGTTTGTAGTGATAGACAAAGACTGTGACCTCAAACATGGACGATACCGTGTTGGATTTGATCGTTTCGCAATAATACATTGACGTTCTCTAATAGCTAACCATTTCTAACTGGTTAACCGTACTGTTAACATGAATGAACAGGAACGGTTGTTAAAAGAGATTACCTTTTTAAGTGATTCTATTCGGAAGAAAAACAGAGCTTTAAGGTTAGGTATAAGTGAAAGAGATAAATATTTGGAAACAACATTTAGACCAGTAATCGAACCACTAAAGGAAATGTCGCAAACCGTGAAGAAATTCATTCCTTCTACTGAAGGTGAATTAATACTACCAGCATCGGAGATTGAGAATAAAGCTAAAAAGGAAGAGTCAGAATCAACTGATGATGAAGAAAAAGAAAATCTACCAAGCACCAGTGGTTTAATCAAACGAAATGAGCAAAGCGAAGAAGAAGTAAAAACTGAAGATGAGGAAGAAATAGAAGAAAAAGCAGATCCTACAAGTATTACCTTATTGGGAAAGGATATAGCCACGTTTGGTGATCTTGGTAGAAAGTATGTACTAAAAATGTTGCATTCGACCCCTACAACGAAAAAGTATCATGTTTATGGAGCTCGACTTGAGGATGATGGATTGAAAATTGGAAATAGTAAAGTAAGAGTTGATGAAGATGATAACATTTGGGTTGATAATAATAAATTTAAAGGAACAAGAGGGTTATTCGAATTAATATTTAGAAACAAACCCGAGAACTATACAAGAATAGACTTGCGGACATTTAAAAGAATATGCAAACTTAGTAACGCACACCGAAAATTATACTCACCAACGTCTGTTATACACAAAAATACGTCTTTTAAGTATACTAACGTTATTTCACAATTATTTCCACCTACTCGTGTTCATGTAAAAAGAAGAGCATTGTCTTCAACTGAATTGAACCGTTTGTTGAAGAAACGAAAAACAGTGTCTGGTGAAGGGATGTTTAAAGATAGCTATGAAACTAATATTATTTATTACAATAATGTAAATAAACTTGTTACTCGTATGAGACTTCTGCATGAGGCTATGGAAGCGGGTCATACGGGAGTAGAAAATGAATGGATAGCTTTAGTAACTGAACTTAAAAATAAAGGAGTTATTGAATAATAAGTATAAAAAGTACTTACGTTGATAAAACACTAACAGTCTACTGTTATAAGTTGTCATGAGAACATCCAAGAGGATCAGTCATAAAAGACATCTCGTAAGAGGAGGAGGTGGTGTACTCTCTTCAGCGCTATCTTTTATAACAAATCCGTTAAAGCATATACCAGTTGGAGCTGTAATCAACTCTGCAATAGACGCACTACCTGTGGAGTTGCATTTACCTGGAGGTTATCAGTACTGTGGACCTGGTACTAAATTAAAGAAAAGACTCGCAAGAGGTGATCGTGGAATTAATAAACTAGATCAAGCGTGTAAAGAACACGATATAGCATACTCAAAATTTAGTGATTCCGCTAAAAGAACAGAAGCTGACAAAGTCCTAGCAGGACAAGCCTGGAAAAGAGCAACTTCAACTGACGCAAGTATTGGGGAAAGAGCAGCAGCTTTAGCAGTAACAGCAGCGATGAAAGGTAAAACAGTAATTGGAGGTGGAAAAAGGAGGAGAAGTAACAGACACCATAAGAAAAGAAGTTGTTGCTTAAAAAAAGGTGGTGGAGTAAAGAAAGGTGGTGGCATGCGAAAAGGACGAAAAAAAAGGTCAAGCAAAAAGCAAAAAAAGTCACTGTGGTCAATGTTGAAAAAAGGCCAAGGATTATATCTAAGACCATACCGTGTATATTAAATAAGAAAAACAAACTTATTTTACCAAACAAAGCATTAACAAACATGGATCTACTACGATATGCTTCTTGTCTTAGAATACCATTTTTTAGAGGGGTTTTTATGAAAGATAATCTTCCAACAAATATCAAACCAAACGAAACTGGTGTGGTTAATTTAGATAATACTGATGGTTCTGGCACTCATTGGGTATGCTATAAGAAAATTGGTGAAACAATATATTATTACGACAGTTTTGGGAATCTTCCTCCACCTAAGGAATTGCTGCACTACTTTCGTCAGACTCCCCATCTCTTTTACAACTATGAAAGACAACAACCTTCAGATACTTCAATATGTGGACATTTATGTTTAGAGTTTTTGGCTACAAGTGTTAGTCAACTTTGAGATGTCCTCGTATACAGTGACTTTAACAGGTAATTCATCTACTTTACGAAGTGTTTTGTTTCCTGCGTTAAGGTTGCAAAAAGACAAACTTTGGGAAGCAGCTCTGTTGGACTTAACAACATACAATTCTGTACCCAATGTGACAGAAGAAGTTAATAATAAGCTTCATTACTATAGAGATGGAGACTTTAAAAAATTGGAAGAAATTCGCTTACCTACAGGTTCATACGAAATCGATGATATAAACAAAATGGTACAACAACACATGGGTAAAGACAATATTACAATCAAAGGAAACAACAACACATTAAAAACTGAATTAAAGTCAAAGTATTACATTGACTTCACTAAACCCCATTCAATTGGTTATCTTTTAGGATTTCCTCAAACAACACCATTACTAAAACCGAATGAAACTCATTCCAGTCCAAACACTGTAAACATTTTAAAGGTGAACACAATAAATGTTGTTTGCAACATTGTGCACGGATCTTACAGAAATGGTGCAAATAGCCATATATTACATACATTTTATCCATCGGTTCCTCCTGGATATAAAATAATTGAGAAACCTAATACCCTTGTGTATTTACCACTAAACACCAGTTACGTTTCAGACATCGAGCTGAACATAGTGGATCAAGACGAGAACCTTATAAACTTTAGAGAAGAAACAATTACAGTACGACTTCATTTAAGAACTTCAATCTAAATCATGGGGTTATCTTTTAAAAAGAAAGAATCAACCGCTAAGAAGTTCAGTAGCTCATCAGCAGCTGAAGAGTTAACAAGTGACAACCGTCAATTTCTAGAAGAATTAGGTTTTACAATAAAAGACCATGGATATTCTGGATATAACGCACGGTCCAACGTTCGACGAGAGTCTATGGGAGAAGGAGTATCATACCCACAACCCTTACGCTTCATCGAAATTAAACAATAACGATGAGATTCGTATTCCTATACAACAGCAAGACATTTACACTCTACCATCGGAAAGTTATCTATACATTGAAGGAAAAGTAACTCATAAGGATGGAAAAACGCTTGGAAGTACTATACCTTTCATCAATAACCCAATGTCATATCTGTTTGAAGAAATTCGATATGAATTGTCCGGAGTTACAGTTGATTCAACAAAAAAGGTTGGTCTCGCCACAACGTTAAAAGGATTGGTATCACTATCACCTAACGAAACCCAATGTTTGCAGGTTGCAGGCTGGAGTATTCCAAAAAAAGATACGATAACATTAAATGAAAGTGGACATTTGATTTCCATATTCCTTTAAGGTTATTGTTAGGGTTTGCTGAAGACTACAAGCGAATTATTATTAACGTAAAACAAGAATTAGTTCTTTTACGTTCATCAACTGATAAAGATGCGATTGTGGCACCTGCTGGGACGACTGAAGATAAATTGGAATGGATCTTGACTCTGGATAAGTGTTGTATGGAGAGTTCCACACTTGAGACCTTTCTGATACACACCGGATTACTTTGCTAAAACAGTTGAAAGCAGATCGTGATATAGTGTTACCTTTCAGAAGCTGGGAATTGCATGAATACCCGATTCTTCCAACTACGCAGCGACACACATGGACTGTAAAGACTTCAACCCACTTGGAAAAACCTAGATACGTTATATTTGGAATGCAAACTAATAGAAGAAACACGCTTACTGCTCACGCTGGTAAATTTGATCATTGCAAACTAACAAATTGTAAATTATACTTAAACTCTCAATTCTTTCCTTACGACAACTTACATATTTCCTTTGATAAGCACAGGTATAGTGTATTGTATGATATGTACGCCCGATTTCAGAACTCTTATTATGGAAAAGTAAATACTCCACTACTATCACCGGAGGATTTCCGTTCAATGGCTCCCATTGTAGTCATAGATTGTTCCAAACAAAACGAATCAGTTAAAACCTCTAGTGTTGATATGAAATTGGAGCTAGAGTTTGAGGCTAATGTTCCTGAAAATACTAGCGCTTATTGTTTAATTCTACACGATAAGATTGTCACCTATACACCGCTAACAGGAGTAGTGAAAATGATATTATAAAACTAAAATCCGCCCCCCACTCTACTTCAAAAAAGTATAAATACCCAGGAAACTAAGAGCATTTCATTTCATCGCAGTTTGTGCTCGAGTCAACATCGTGCTACCAAGATGAGTGCTACTATGGATACACCTCTATTGGATGATGGCAGAGAGGATGAGGATTCTCCAGTGAAAACCAACCCTAAGAAGAAGAGGAAGATTGAAGAACCCCCTATTGTGACTGCATTAGCAGAGGTTTTCCTTCGTATTATGTACCACTCTATCAACATGCATGACTAAGTTTGTAACCGTAGGACTTGTTAAAAACTTTGAATTATTCCCCTCATGTTATCTTCCACCATGGAGCAAAAACCGTTCAGTTTTCTGAAAGTGCATGGGGAATCCTTTGTTAAACATTTGCATTTAATTGAATGCTATTTAGCAAACAATGTAGTTGGAAGAAAAACGAATGTAAGGTTATTGGATAGTGATATTGAAATTGATATTGTTAAACAACGTGGTGAACAACAGGTGCGAATTTGAGAAATCTAACAAGACACGAAGAAAAACTGTTACTTACAAAACAAGATTTCTTTATTTTAAATAATACAGCTCCTTCAATTAACAGATACGTCAAACAATTAGGATTTTCTAAACCCTATACTTCAGGACTACTTAATACACACCATGGAAACTCAACCCGATGCACCCGTTTTTATTACAGTCCCATAGATACTTCTATTTTTAATAGAATTCCCTACGAAAGTGGAAGTGTGGAGACATTTACGGGACTTTGTAAACCTAAATGAAAACAACGGAGAACAATGTGAAGAAGAAGAAGAAGAAGAAGTAATAGAATAGAGTTTATTGAATGGTGCATATAAATTATTACCTATCTAATCAGGAATTCAGTTTACTCAACCGCTGCAATGAGTAACGATCAAGTGTCTTTTTAAGGATGATGTTTGCGTAATTGAGGAAAGACCATGTGTTGTTGAATGTCAAGCTTTCTATGATTCTGATGATGAGTATATTATTAAAGAACTAACCTTTTTAGATATGAACACAAATGTGGTTTACTACTTCTTATTTCAACCACCATTTTCTTTTAGAAAACTTTTAAAGAAAGCTCAAAGAACAAACAAATGGTTAATGAATAACTACCATTACATTACATGGGGTGAGGGTTTTTACAAGTTATAAAGACGTTAACAGTATTATGTATCATTTCTGTTCAAAATTTACTACGTTTTATACAACTGGTAGTAAAAAGAGAAGTTGGATTAAAATGTATACAACAAGAAATGTATACGATACCATTATAGATAGAAGTTTTAAAGACAATTATGAAGGTGTATGTCTGAGTGTACAAAATCAATTCCACAGTGTTTCGAATTGTGCATTGCAAAAAGCTACCAATTAGCTGCTTTTTTAAATCAAGGACAGAACTGCAGTGGTGGTGGGGGATAAGGAAACGTATAAATATGAGAGCTCCCCACAAACAATGCATCAGTATTACTCAGAGCTCCGAGGAGGACAACATCTAGTACAAACAGCAAAGAAGCAGTTTTGGAAGATGGCATCGCAGCAGTCTATTCAAACACTACTTGAACAGTTCAACGCAAACTCCAAGTCATCGTGTACTACCAACAAAGCGATGTTCAGAATTAAAGGAGCAGAAACATTACATCGTACATCAAATAAGAAAACTGGACACCTCTGTGGGTGATGACATTCTGGTTACTTTAAGCGATGCACCATACACTTCTGGTGATGTACCTGAAATTTCAGGTTTTCCTACCCAAGCGTTTTGTTAATCTTTTACAAAACGAAAATCTGAGCAATATACAACCAGGGATGCTCTACTTGGAGTCACACGGAGTTAGCGGTCACAACTCTACAGAACTCTCTCTTCATATGCTGACATCTTCCTAGATCCAAGAGTACATGGAAGCATCAACACTCCAGTTTAGTTTTAAGCTTTACTTATTGTAAATATATTTGTAAATAAATATGAAAAATAAATAAAAAAAAAAAAAAAAAAAAAAAAAAAAAAAAAAAAAAACCCTTCTTGCACAGAATGATTTGTTCTGTGCAAGAAGGGTTTTTTTTTTTAAAAACACTCATCGTGACCTTGACCTACATTTGGGTTTCATAAATAAGGTGTTGGATTTACTGTGGCAGTTAGTAGCATCATGAGTGTTGATAAGTTCGGACGGTACGATCAAGTTGGTAAGAAAACATCTGGTTTGCAAGATGGTTGCCAAGTACCGGATTTGGTGAAAAAGAATTGTTTATTATTATCTACAAACCAGCAAATTCTTATGATGCACAAAATAGGTGTGTTACAAATGTTTCTCTTCCAAAACTACCAAACGATGCTGCTACTATGCAATACGTACAAAATTATAGTTTAGGGAAGAACTTCTTGACATGCACTACAACGGTTGGAAACAAATTTATCAGAGATTTGCATGAACCTGTTTTAACCTTCAGATGCTGCAAACTATGAGCTTTGTTACAAAAAGTTCTTTAATAAAGAACTCATCCAGATGGTACTTTTGATTTCGAGGGAAAATTTGCTAAGAAACCTTGCACCTCCATCTTTACCCACAGATGCTGCAACTATGAGCTTTGTTCAAAAAAGGACTTTAAGAAGAACTTCATCCTGATGGTGACATCGATTTGGAGGGAAAATTGATAAGAAAACCTTGCACCTCCATCTTTACCCTCAGATGCTGTAAATCTAGACTACGTAACTAGAGCATACACCTAAAATGTTTGATAAACACTGGATGTTTTTTGATAAAAAGCTTAGCAATGTACAAGACCCGACTTTATGGCGGAGAAGCTGTAAACTTAAGAACCTTAAAGAGATACTTGCAATGGTACGTAGATCGTAATGGGTGAACCAGTTGAAACGATTGTCTTCAGCTGTATTTGATTACATTCATCGTTCAAACCACGTGCAATCTGCTGAATTGGGTGTTACGAACACCAACTATTTGAACATGGAAGACATTCTAAATATAGAGATGTTATCAGAAGACAAAGACGAAAGGGATCAAGATATGGAAGGGAGTGGTAAAAGGAATAAATTACCTCCACCACCACAACCCCACCACACACCTAGTTGAGGGTATATATAGAAGTTGTACACCTACAACTAGTCACCTCTGATTTGAAAGACTTGTGCAGAGAACACCATTACAATGAACACCGACTTGAGTATTATAATGTTTCAAATTAGATTGTTAAGACCAGTATGGTGTTCCAGTGACGAGGAGAAACTTTCAGAAATGAGTCAAATTGCGGAAAAAGTGGAGGAATTAAAGTTTAAAAAGAAATTTACAGAGACAGTTGAAAAAAGTTTTTGGTGTACATTTTACTGAATGTATATTTGTCAAACAGATTTGGAGAATTCCATCAGAATGTCATTGTTCCGAAATCAAGCTTTCTGAAGAAAGATTTATAAGACTTTTTAAAAGCCTGCATTGGGAACCTAGTGAACAAGACACTTACAACAAACTGCTTGATATGCTGCTTGGGGAGGATGACAACACATTACCGGAGATGGAATATCCAGTAGTAGATTTCACGGCTCCGTTAACTGAAGAAACAGAGTTAAACTGAACGAGGGCAGCCAACACTGCGGTTTAGTTTTAAGATTTACTTTTGTAAAATATGTATTTGTAAAATGTTTGTAAATAAAGTTGGAAAAAAAAAGAAATAAAAAAACTTCTTGCACAGAACATTTTCTGGAAATAGAAAAATTGTTCTGTGCAAGAAGTTTTTTAAAAAACATCCATCGTGACCTTGAAAATCTGTGGACGTAATACTAAAGTGCGGGAGCTGACGTCATCACCGGAAGTGGGGTAAGATAAGAAGCTTAGACTATTAGGTAAGGTTGTGACGTCATGCTGACGTCATCACGTGACGTCATGCTGACGTCATCAAATGACGTCATGTATGACGTCATCACAAATGACGTCACACCCTTATCTTATCTCACAATCTTATCTTATCTCATTTCCTGGAATTGGCCCAGCTCCCGCATTTTCCACTACTCTCATGTCATATTCTAACTCATGTCATATTCTTACTCATGTCATATTATAATTCACGTCATATTCTAACTCATGTCATACTCTAACTCACGTCATATTCTTACTCATGTCATATTCTAACTCATGTCATATTATAACTCATGCCATTATATAACTCGTCATATTATAACTCACGTCATATTCTTACTCATGTCACATTATAACTCACGTCATATTCTAACTCATGTCATATTCTAACTCATGTCATATTATAATTCACGTCATATTCTAAGTCATGTCATATTACTTAATTATGGGAGTACAATTAGCGTCTCTAGTTAAAAGAAGGTTGAATTGAGTAGCCCATTTATTAAAAGATTTCCCTATACTGTGACACGTTAATGAAAAGTATCGTTGACATGACGTTTTAAAAATATTTAGACAAAACTGTCAACAGTTCAAATTGATGCGAAGTTTTAATTTTCCACGACCTGTTTCAATTTAAATATCATATTTACAGATTTGTATAAATATTTTTAATATTTACAGTTCAGGGGCTATAAATGATGAATTCTTTTTAAAATAGTAACATACAACTTAGAATAACCTTGAACAAATAAATAACGATATTTAAACAATCTTATCTGTTTTATATAAGATGTTACCAAATTTTTCAGCACCAAGAAAAATTTCTACAAGAGCAATGCGACCTATATTGTTGTAGAGTATTCTAGCCAAACGATATCATACATTATTTCCCCACTATGCAGAACTAAAACCACTTTTGACCATGCAGACTTACAAAAACCAGGTTTTCTGAAACTTTTGCGTGTAAATAACAAAAGCATTTGCTTATGCCCGTAATACTACAAAAGTTTTTCGGAAGCTGGTCAAAACCTAGCTTTATAATATGGATAGGGATCCAATTTGAACTTAATTACTCCACATTTTTGTCCAAAAATGTTTAAAGGAAAATGGTGACCTTTGATTTGTTACTGTATTTATCATTGTGATATTCCTAAAAGCATTTTCATAAGGAAAAGTTGGCCTTAGTATGTGAAACAAAGTGCATTCACTCTACCAAACTCCTTTCCATCCCATTTTAATCCGTTCATCTTTGATCAGCTATAAATAATATAATTTAAGATGAGTCAATATTATATCTTGATAGTAAAAACCGTCATACATTCATTTATATAAAGTTTTATATTAAATAAAATAGAGGTGTCCGGAATTTGTTGAACTCCTAATTGTTTTGACAGATCCAAATGTGATTTTGGAAAGTTTTCTTTCGATAATGTACTTCTTGTCCATTGATTAGGGGATGAAGTTAAACCAAAATGTTACATCGACATCTGTCTTTCTTACTTGTTCAAATGTTGCTGTATTTTATTTTCAGATGATTTGATTTTAATTTAATTGATCTGAGAGGATATAAATGTTAATATTAATTTGTAATGTACCTATTTTTGAACTTTTTTTACCTACGCTACCAACCAATTATTTACTACGAATTATATCACGTTAAAGGTTACCTTTCCCAATGCAAGAACGAGGAAAGCTTAAGATAAATATATATATAATCCCAAATTCGGTCTTCAAGTTAAACAGGAGTGTGATGAGTATGTTGAGGGTAAATCGAAACATTGACTATAGAAACAGTCAGGGAATGTATTTGCTGTAGAAGATTACTGCTGCTGCTATCTAACGGTGATTGGTTTCTAAAATTGCTTGGACGGCTGTTTGGCGTACTATATACTCAGCTATTACTTTCTCAGCGTGTGCTGAGGAGAGGCAGAAAGGGGGGGGGTGAAGAAAGATCGAGACGGAGGCAGACCGCTGGCGCTACCTATGAAAACCGAACAGGAACTAATTTCGCAGAACGGGAAAACCAGCTTCATGATACCCATAATAGTGAGCAGTCTTCTTGTTTGTATAGTCAGTGGTAGAACTTATCAAGTCGAAATGATTTAAGAATGCCTAATTACCTAACATTGATTTTTCTTCTCTTTTTCTCTTATTAAAAAAACAAAAACATATGTTACTCCGACCGTTGTTTGTCATATTCAGTATTTTATTTTTATTATAAAGTGTTGGTTTACCTTCCGTTTTGTATGTTACCTTCCGTTTTGTATGATCTTCATCAGTACTGATAAATATATTTATTCGTTTTGAACATACCCCTGTTTTAAGTTTAGTATGGCACGTTGTTCAACCTAAATTTGCTTGTGTTCCTAGGATGGGTGGGTAGGCCTTGATTCATTGTGAGTGTTCGTTAGTTGGACCAACATTAGTTGCGCCTGGGAGTAATTGCTTCATTCAAAACCCAAACCTGATCAACAGGATTAAAATTGATCTACGTCATCAGCCAAAGACAAGAATACGCACCGCCAGTTGTCAAGTGGAGTCTGATTGCTGACAGACTGAGGCAGAACTGCTGACTGTTCATTGTGCGATCGATTAGGCCTTAAACTATTCCGAGGGGGGGGACTGAAGACTTCCTCGTGACGCAAGACTGCAAGACTCGGAGCCACCGACCGCCACGCCGCAGACACGTGGCTCTTAGAACAGATTACCTTCTTACACATATTCTATCCACTTCAATATCTAACAGCTAAACCTACTCAATAGTAATATTTACTGTCTATGTTAATATCAAAGGGATAAAATTATATTTGTTGCAGTTTGATTGTTTGGCAATCAGGATATATCCTTCAGCTGTTTGTTATAAAACCTTAAATTATATTTTTTTACATAAGACGTACTGATAAACGAATTGATAAGAATACAAATCAATTTTAAATATTGATAATTATCAAATTGGATGATTTTGGTATACCTTATACTTATCTATTCCGGTGGCCACTCAAATCCAAGGTGTTTTTCGCCTCACCAACAAGTTGTCTTCACAGTCCACTATCCTCTGCCATCTCGATATCTCTACCAAGACTTCTCACATCCTGTCCCACTTAGTCGTCCCATCTTATTCTTGGTCGTCCCTAGAGGGTCGCCTTCCTGCTGGTTTCCCCATTCATCCATACCCTTCTTACACTTTCTTCTTCCCTTCTCCTCACATGACCATTTTGAGGTTAAGTGTAAGAGAGGACCTTATAGTCCTAACTTTGCCTCACAAAATAAAATGTTTTTCATTTCATTTCATGACCAAGCCATCTTATTCTTCTGCTCCTAACAACCGCCACAATATCAGGTCTGTTGTACAGTTCTCTAACTTCTCTGTTCTTTTTCATTTTCCACACTCCGAATTCATAGGTAGGTCATATATTCTTCTTAAAATGTTTTTTTTTTAATGTAATAAGTTTTTTTTTTTTTATATATATATACGTTGTTAGGGTCCACATCTCAGGTACATACAATAAAACAGGTTTTACAATAGCCTTATATAATTAATATAATTAATGTAATATAATACAATATGTCTTATAAGAAAATATTAACAGATATACTGATTTGTCTAAATTGGAAATCAACTGAACGAAAGTAATCTATGATTACAAAGATGATATTAAAGTAAACTATACAAATATCCAAACTGTTACAACAACCCCTCAGGAAAGTGTTTCTTGGTTCATAATAAGAATGAATGAAAATACAAATCATAAAGAATCAAACTTCAATTTACATCCGTTAACCGGGTTTTGTCGTATATAATGATTTACATGTTTTATGTCCCAAATTAAGATTTTCCAAACGATTACCATTAGATGCTGGGAAACATCCTTCCATTTGTAGCCAATTGTTTTTTCGCCAGTTGTAAATATAGGCCTACTACTTATTACTGTCATAAATATGTAGCTTTCTGACACGTTATTTAAACTAAAAAAGTTTGTATATCTTCAAACTAAAACGGCTGATCACAAAAATAACGTCATAAATACAAAAATTATATGTAAATAACGACATATATTTGATTATAAATGAAATACCAGCTTTATGTGGTTGATAGACTTTTTTTGTATATATCTTATGCAAGGGATATGAATTTTGTTGAATGCCAAAGTTCTGAATTCAAATTATCGAAAAGTTAATCTATTGGCCTTGTTACCAATAATTCAGCAAAACGAATGCCGTTTTCGAATTCAGCTAGTAATTTTACATAATGAAGTGCATTATAAGTCACATTTAAGAAAAAAATAGTCTATGTACATTTTTGCATATATTTCCGTACTACTGTATTAACCCACCAGCCCACCCATACCTGCACTGTGGTATTGACCCACCCGCCCACCCATACACGCACTGTAGTATTGACCCACCCGCCCACCCATACACGCACTGTGGTATTGACCCACCCATACACGCACTGTGGTATCGACCGACCCGCCCACCCATACACGCACTGCAGTATTGACCCACCCGCCCACCCATACACGAACTGTGGTATTGACCCTCCCACCCATCCATACACTATGGTATTGACCCACCCCGCCCACCCATACACGCACTGTGGTATTGACCCACCCGCCCACCCATACACGCACTGTAGTATTGACCCACCCGCCCACCCATACACGCACTGTGGTATTAAAATTGATAATAGATTATCAAGATTGTCAGTTAATGGAAACCAAGCCAACACGTGGTTCGGATTCCACGCTAAAACTGTACGTCCCTTAGTTGAACTAACTGACTGTGGGGCAGACTTCCTCTCTAACCGAAAGATTACTTCAGAAACAGTGACTTGATCAGCCGTATTCACGCAATCATGATTAATGGCGTAAAGTACAACAACTCCTCCAAACCATTTAGAATTGAAGTTATGACTTTGTTGCGATAACAGAATCAGCGAAAGATCGCTTCCTGCGTCAGAAGACATTAAAACAAGCAAGCTGGTTTTATGGCGTGTGTACCGGAGTTGTTCGCCCACGCATGTTCTCCTAGACAAAGACGTAAGAGTTGTGTTAAATAACCAGTCCTCTTTGGTTATCAATAAAACACAGGAATGCCAGGGATAGTAAAATGTCCGCCCTAATAGGTACTCGACGTAATTTAAAGGAATCTAAAGGCTACAATAACTAACCAGGGTTTAGCTAAACATTATGGTTGCTGAGTGTACTTTGTTTTCCCGTTAAATGTGTTTCTATAAACAAGGATGGTGGTGTACCTTCTCCAGCGTTTCCAAGGATTCACACGAGGTATTTCAGCGCAAACAGGTTGTGCAATGCGACATCAACAGCCTTCCTGGGTCATTTATTTTAATATGATATGTATGATAAAGGGAATATATTTATTGACCATGTGTGCGCATTTATCATCTTACCTCCATCCGTTTCTCACACGTCGTATTGTCAACGTTGCTTTCTTGGACATCTAGCTCACATTGTCTTTTTACCGCCTCTTTGATCTTCCAAACATCTTCAATATCTTCCAGGAGAATTATTCTTTTATTTCAATTTCGTTTTAATATTCTTGCTTTTCAAAACTAAGCTTTTATGTTTAAGTTACTAAGTAGTAGTCAGGTTATTGGCAAACTAGAATGTTTAGGAATCAAGACAGCTTGTTTAAAGCAATTTTTTACTTTCTCCCATATGCGTTTGTCTAAAGATCCATTTTAGGGTCCGCTGGAACCAAAAAGTGGGTTTTTGAAAATAATTAGATGTCTGTCCGTAATGTGCGTCTGTCTGTGTGTATGTGCAACTCGCTGGAGACCAAACGAATGGTTCGGTTTTTATGATTTGGTATGAATGTGTATTTGGCCAAAAACTCCAGATAGTTTTTTAATTTTCGAAATTTTAGTTTTTTATTTCTATGAGCATAAAACATACAAAAATATAATTTTCTCAAAAAGAGGGCTCTAACGATTTTCATTCAGAAAAGATGTGAACTACAATTAAAATATTTTAGTAAAAACCGTATGTCTCTAACTTGACTAGGTTTTTTAGTTATGGCAAAAAACATATTTGGGAATCAAATAGGTAATTTTCAAAGTTTTTGAATTGTTAGTGTTTAATATGGGGGGAAAATTTGTACCAATTCTTTGTAACCATTTATTTACAATATGGTAGTATTACTCATGTTCTTTAGTATATACGATCTAAAGAATTGTATTCAAACATGAAGCTGTAAAAATATTTTATGTCAGTATTATATTTCTTACTTTTACAATATTTAAGATTATCGCATTCAGATTTATTACTAGTTATAGGAAAATTCAATGGATGGACATATTTAAAGCGTATATAGTTTAAAGTCAACAAACACTTAGGGGACAAAAAAGTATGGAACCAAAGAGAAAAATAAAACAGAGGTCGCTTTCTTAGGGCTGTAATCTTCTTATAATCACCTTAAGTGGCTGTATTAGAATATTTCAACTAATGTACATCTTTATGAATCTATTGCAATAATTACTACGTTCATCCTTAAGGACTTGGTGGAATTAAGTCAGAGACTGACAAGGTCCTGGCCCTGCCATCATATGGCATACTGGAAAAATAACTAACTACGCGACTCAATTTTACCACACTACAGGATGTGGCCTTTGTTTCTTCTCTTTCTTAGAATGCAATTTATAATACAAAACTGACCTTCAAAAATAAGGAACGCTGGTGCATCCTAAACTCTACTGTATAATTCTTGAAAATTTATAGATTATGAATACATGGTAAGAATTATTCATTTATACATTTTTTTTTAAAGTATCATGGCTAACCAAAAAATAGAAGATAAGCTTTTATTTGAGATAGTTTTTCATAATGTATTATTAGAAAGTAATAGAATAGTATGATGACTAATAGTAATTAGCTAATAATAATATTAATAGGAAACCATATTATTTTCGTTAAGTACAAAAAAGTTATCAAAAAATAATTTAATAGTTATCAAGAATAAATAGCCAAAATATTTATTTATTTTGTATTAATAAGTCATTCAGATTGCATATAGCGTCAAGAGTGCAATTTGGGATAAATATAAGGACAACGTTCGTAGAATTTTGTTAATAAAGGCTCCTTAAGGATAAAGTTTAATTAAGATCTCCGCCGGAACATGTCCTTGGTTTCAAACTAATTTAAACTCACTGTGTTTACATGCATGTCATTTACGAAACACTATCTTAAACGGAAATTTTACATGGATTAATGTAACTAATTAATTCCCTACCCGCAATATGACGTTATTTTAAAACATACTACTTTTAAAATTATTGTACTTACTAATTAGCAATCATACTATTATAAATGTATTATGTGTGTTCGATTGATTTATATAACTAGATAAGTTTACATATAAGAATACTTGAGCAATAACGAGGTAGGTTTCTAAAATGTAGTACCTCTTTGGAAATAAAACACAAGGTGTCTGGTGTTATCTTAAAAGAAAGTACAAGAGTATTAAATACCTGACATTATACAGTCATGCCAGTGATTTTTTTTTGCATACTCATTAATTTTACATTGAAGTATATATGTTTCATGATCTAAAAGGAAGACGTCCCTTTACCGTGTATGATCTAATTTGATGTAAACATTGATAATTGCGTTACGACTGTAATGAACTTGATTGAAACTGTATATATCCCACTTAGGAAGTGACATTCTGAATGCACTGGTACGAAAGATCATGCACTTGGTGGTGGAAGTGAGATAGAGAACTATTCTTACCCTAATTTTGCCATTCCATTTAAATATTATTTCATGGCAATCAGTACAACGGAAGGACGCGTGCTGGTGTGCAATAGGAAGCTGCGCCCACTACGTTATAGTAGAAGTGGCTATTAGTTGACGAATTAAGCTTTGAACGATCAATTAACTCGATGTTTAGTTTTAGAATAGCAATTAATAATAACAATAACACGATGAACAATTATGCAAACAATAAATATCAATTAAATATAATTCTTTACAGTTATTTGTTCCACCTAAACACTGTGGGGTTGGAAGTTAGTCATGCCCTTGATGCCGGGCGACTGAGCAGGGAAACGAAACTTCTCTACTGCTTAAACCCCTATATACGCTAAGTATAAAACGGGTAACTTTCTGCTTGGACTAATAATTATATAAGCATTGACAGTAGAAAACTATTGCCAAAAGCAGTGTATTTTCTGTAGCACGCACGCCTCTGCTGCTATCTAACGGTGTTTGGTTTCAATTAAGCGTTAGGACGACTGTTTCAGCAATTAGCTCAGCTTTTAGTAACTTCAGAGGGTGCTGTAGGAAGACAGAAATAGGGATGAAGAGGATCGAGAGAGGCAGACAGCTGGTGCTACCTATGAACACAGAACATGAACTAATTTTACCGAACAGGGAAACCGGCTTCACGGGGACCCATATGAGCGGATAGTCTTCTTGTTTTTTTTTTTTTTTTTTTATACTCAAATGCTCCAAGTCAATATTATGTAGGACCATAGATAGCTCTTACAAAAAAAAAAAAAAAAAAAAAAAAAAAAAAAAAAAAAAAAAAAAAAAAAAAAAAAAAAAAAAAAATCTAAACTGAAGCAAAATATGCATGAAAGGTTTTTGGTTGTTTATTTTAAATTAACTACTTCAATTTGTCATACTGTCAGTTTATACTGTAGTTTGTGTCTGATAATAATAACATGGATTTAATTATTGCAAGAGATAAGCTATGGTAGGGGAACTTTATTGAAATCAAACCTAGCCAAGATCGCACCTCCACGGTCATTATCGGAACTGTCCCCATCTAGCGGAATTATATCTTTCCAATCTCGATATTAATACTACACAGATTTTAACACTTCCAATTTTCCCCATTTTAAAATTTCCATTTAAAATTGAGTCACAGTTTTTGATTGTATATAAACAAGACTGTCTAAATTATTACTATCTATTTTATTATTGATGTTATTTTTATTTGTTAAGAATTAAGGAGTTAGTGTAACGTTCATCGTTACAAACAGTATGTAGAAGAAAGGCATTATAAAAATTAAGAATTGGAAAGAGACGTTAATTTAAAATGATTTATAAACACAAAATTATTTAATTTATTGTTTTATTTCTCAACCTACCAAATTGAGAATAAAGTGCTGTTCCTTTCAAATTCTAATAATAATAGAACACATTATTGTTGCTCCACATTTTTTAATTTTTAAATGAACACTTTTCACTAGTTATAGAATCATCATCTATGTTAGAAAATTAGTAAATAATTATATTTACTTTATATTAAAATGTTATAACATTAAGAATCATCAGGCTTTTGTAGTACTGTTACTCAATGCCCGATGCGTTTTTACTGAAAAAAAAAAAAAAAAAAAAAAAAAAAAACAGAAGTGCAAGCTGGCAATCGTCCTAAAGAATTCATGACATTTTGTAAAACATTGCTTTTCCTCCTTTTACACTATTTTTAACGTGAAATTAATAAAGCTATCCGCAGATATCGAGATTTTTTTTATATCGTACTACTGTTGTTTTAAGATAGTTTACGAAAATTATACAGTTTGGTGACAGTTAACATTGTTTCAACCAATAAATTTTTAAATATGGGGGTGTAAAAATTATTATTTATTTTTTTAAACCTATAAGCACAATGTTCAGGCGATAGCAACTCAACATTACAAGGAACTTGTCAAACCAGGAAAACATGATTTTAATAACATATAATATTATTTAATTTACACGCATGCCCATGACATTTGTTGTACAGCAATAAAACATTTATGACTAGTTGAATTTTGAATCATTTGACTTAGCTGGAATAAAAAGTATTAAAGTAATAATCTCAAATGTTTTAGACGTAAAACTGTAAGCAGTTTGATGACACTCGCAGCTGTCGACACTTTATATTGTCTCGGAACTTTATTCATTCAAAATAAGTGAGGTCTAGAAACTTAAAATTAATGGTGGAAAACCAGGGTTTAAAGCCCATTTTTTTGTTTTGGAAATTCAAAAAAGAATTTTAAAATTCTTTACCTAACTGAAGATATTTACGTTGCAAAGTACCATTTTATAAGAACAGGGCCAATAACATATGAATTAAGTAAAAATATTAATAATATCTTTCAACTTAAAAATTAATGATGTCAAAAGTGATTAACACTTCAGTTGAATTTTATTCGATAAATCCACCGTAATCTGAAAGCCTCTTGGTAGTTTATCCGTTGGGAAATTATGCATTCAATGCAGGTGTTCAAGGGTTCGATTCCAAGGAGGTTAACGTATTAATTTGCAAAAGAGTTTGGACTTCTATCCCATAATAGCATTTGAGCAATCTCTTTATGTTATTTATAAACAGGCGTAGTGAGAAAAAAAAATTATTAAGGAGTTACTTTTAGATTGTTATGATCGATTTCATTATCATTTAAAAGTTAACAAGACAAAAATTGTCACAAATTGGGATAACGGTTACCTGTGGGGGTTTTATTTGAAAGATAAAAATTTTTAATTTTTTCGTAAAAAATTTAAAATGGGTTTTCATTTTTTTCTCCCCTCACCCAGCAATTAAAAAATTAAACAAAGTAATAGACAGTTTTTTCCATAAAAACCACTGATACTTGAGATAAAAACCCTTTTAAATTAAATTCGTTTTAAAAAAAAAAAAAACCTTCAGCCGGTTTTTACTAATAAACCTAATGGCTTAGGGTTTCGTTTCAGACAAATGGTCTAAAACGTTTTGCAGTGGGCATTTCAACGCTCTTGGGTTTTTAAAATTTCCCAAAAAAGCGCTGGCTGTTACTTTTAATCCCCTGCCACATGTTTCGTTACTGGTATGTTTTATATTGGGTTAATTTTTACAGATATGAGGGGGAAAGGTTTTTTTTTGAAAAAATTTAAACTGACAACTTTTTTCAATTTAAAATTTTGACTTTACATAAAAGGGAAAAAACTCAGAAAAACATAAGAAAAAAAATTTAAAATAACTGGTGGAAAGTAAAAAAAGTATGCAAAAAACGTTAAAAAATAATAAAATGTTAAAAAAAAAAAATATAAAAAAAAAAAAAACCAAAAACTACGAAAGGGTTAAAAAAATTTTTTAATTTTTTTTATTTAAGGAACTTTCTTTTTCCCTAGGAAGCGTTGTCAATCAATGGCACATCGAAAAATTACCCGATGGACTTTTACTATGATTAAATTTTTTAAATTTTACTTGGGTTTTTCCCCGCTTGGGATGGGACGGCAATTAAAATAAGGGTTGGGGTTTTAACCACCTACACTACAATCCAATTAACTTTTAAACAAAATCTCACTAAATAAAAATTTCCGTGTACTTCTTTACACAACTAGTATACCCTTTTAAAATTTTTACTAAAAAAAAGGGAAAATTTAAATTTCTCTCTGTTGGTCCCTTTTTGGGACCCCATAATTATTTGGGACATTTTGGGTTTAAACCAAAAAAAAATAAATTGGATCGACATATTAAAAGGGTAACCCTTAATTAGCCTATCAAAAAAGGGTTTAATTTGAAATGCAATGCAAGTAAACCTCACAATAAAAAATAATAATAACTTTATTGGGATTAAAACAATTTTTTACTTTGAATTTTCAAAGCTTTTAAAACACCAAAATTTTGTACAACATAACCCAAAATTTTTAGATAATTTTTTCATTAACTACAAATATAATGAAAAAATTTTCTAGAATATTTACAATTTTTCAAATAAGGGTAAAATTTTGAATTTCACAAGGGAAAAATTGTTTATTTTAAAATAAAAAAAGCAAGGGTCGGACAAAATAAAGAATAAACTTTTCCATTTTTATTTTTGAGTTTCCATCCGTTTTTTCTTAAAAAACCCCTTCCTCTTTAACAAATCCCCATTGGAAGGAAAAAATAAATACTTTAAATAAATTTTCAGCAATAAGATGACAAAATACCAAACCCTTTGTTATTAATTTAAAAAGTTTAAACATTTTTGGGGATTCCAGCAAACCGTCATGAGTTTCCCCCAAACCCTGAAACCCGGGTTTTGTATAAAAGTAGCATAGTTAACCCCCCCGTTTCATTCCTTTTGAATTACTCTGGTCTGGGGGAAGGTAAAAGGGTTAAAACAACCTGATACACAAAAAGCAGTTTTTGTTTTATTAAACAATGTGAGGCTTTAATCAAACAACAAATTTAACTTTTATAAAAATTTCCTCTTCAGGGAAAAAACCCCATTCAAAATTTTTAAAGAATTTACGAAATTTTTCATGAGCGCCTAAGTGGGTGCTTGATTTAAGCCCCGAAGGGATGGTGTTGCCAAGAGCAAACTGTGTTTGGTTTAAAGTATAACAATAAAAAAACAATAAAACAAAAAAAAATTATAAAGGAAAATTAAAAAAAAATAAGAAAATCCGGGGATCATAAAATGCACATATGTTCAAAATATTTTAAGAAAGGTGCAGATAAAAGAAAATTTAAAATGTAATAACCATGGGAAGGGTTAAGGGCGTTTTCTATGGTTTTGGCTGGGTAATAACGTCCCCAACCTTTAGTCATAACAATTTGGGAAAATCCCCCGTAGTTCCGACCCCCTTAAATTAGTTTTCGGGCTGACTTTAAGATCGGGAAAATTAAATTTATGGAACGTAATACGGGTTAAAAATTTTAAATTACAAAGGGGAAAAAAACAAACTTATCCCGCCAAGGTGGCTTAAAAAGCCCTCCGCGAGCTGTGCAAAAATAAAGCCCCGGGGACCGGGGAAAACACCCCCCGGCAAAATTGTAGTCAGCCCGACAGCCCACAGTTGGCCACCAACACCACCGAGAGGTTTACGGCTCCTGTTTGGGGAGCGGAATGTTGGCAACACTGCTTCCACCCCCCCGCAGTTTTTTCACTTTTTGGCAGCCTGTCAAAATTTTGTAAATTGGATTTTAAGACATTGTAGGTTTAAAGGGGGTTTTTTGAAGATCTGGAAATTTTTAAGACATAAAAAAGGCCATTTTTATAAGCTAAAAAAAGTTATAAAAAAGGGCTGGCAAAAAAACGAACGTATTACCTATATTATCAGAAATTTCCTATTTTATTAAGTGAAAAAAAAAAAATAAATTTCCCTTTAAAAAAAAGATAATCTTTTCACAAAAAAAAGAAATTTGGGAAATTAAGTTCCCCCTTTTGCTTGTAATGCTGCTACTAGGAAAAACTTAAATTTAAAAATTAACGAAACCAAAAATTGGGAAAATTTAGTTTAGCTCCTTTAGTTGTTAAAGTAAACAACTGATAAAGAAATAATAATGATATAACCATAAATCATAAATTTTAAAAAGACATTAAACCCCGAAAAAACCTGCTTTAAAAAAAAAAATTCCCTTTTGTAGACTAATGGTTTTCATTAATTTACAGTAAAAAAAAAAAAAAAAATAATATTTTTTTAAAGTATATAATTTTATGGAAGGGGGGAAATTAAAAAAAAACAATACCCAAAAATCTCACAGACGGTGTTTTTTAAATTCCCGTACGTTTAAAGAAAGAATGATTTTTTAAAACTCTTTTTTTAAACTAAAAACAAAATTGAGATCGTTTAAAAAAAATTTTTAAAAATTCAATTTAAATTTTGTTTAAATTTGGCCGAAAAATTTTTTAAAAATTCAAGATGCCAATTTGGGGACGGTTTTTTTGTGTTTTAAAAGATGTAATTTTTTAACTTTACAAATCAACTGTTTTATTTTTTTTTGTCACGAATTTTTAGACATTTAAAAAAGAAACCGTATATCGACTGTTTTTTATTTTTAACCTTCCCAAAAAAATTTTTTAGGTTTAAAAAATTTTAAAAAATAACAAAACAATTATGTTTTTTTTAATTTTGTATTTTAAAAAAATACTGTTTGACATAAATTTTTTGGGGATTTTCTAAAAATTTTTTAATTTGTTTTAATTTTTACCCTTTTCCCAAATTTGGGGTTTATTAAAAAAATTTTTAATGTGAAAAAGTATTAATTTAAAATCCTTCATTGGTCCCTTTTTTAAACCCGGGCAGGAAGTGTAACATTAAATTTTACTGAAAATGGGAAAAGTTTAGCTTTAAGGGTTTTCGGGTGCGTCTTAAACATGAAAAATTTTTGATTTACTTTAAAGCTTGGTATAACTGGCAAAATTGCTGAACTAAAGCATTCAAAAAGAATTTAAATTTTTTTAAAATTAATTAAGTGAGTTTACGCATGATTTTCCCAAAAAAAGGGGAAAAATCCTAATTTTTCCTTCAAAGGGTTTTTTTTTGACTAAATTTTTGAACGATTTGGATTTTTTTGGTCTAAACAGCATAAAGAGCTACGGCCACAATAAACGAAAAAACCTTGCGTTGCTGATGCCCGAATATTTTTTTAGGACAGTCTTGAAAAAAATTACAATTATTTCTTTGAGTAAAAGTTTAAAAAAAAACAAATAAAACATTTAAAAATACAAAATTAAATTTGGGTTTATATAAAACCTCAAAATTGTTTTGTATTTTAAATATTTTATTTCCCCAGTAAAAAGGAATAAATTGTGAAATGTACAATTTTGAATAACCCTTTAAACCCCTCATAAATAAGACCAAGTTAAACAGAAAAACAAACCCAAAAACTTTTTAACCTTTTTAAACCAAACCAAAACCAAAACCCAACCCCAACCTAACCTTTTTTTTCTATAGTAACCATATGAGACTATGCTTTCAGTTCTAAGTACTTAAAAATTATCTTTAAAACTGTGATTGTAAGAACAATGAAATTTTAGTTTTTTTTTCCCCATTTTAAATTTCTTTTTCAGTTTTTAAACCCTTTTAAAATTTTAGTTTTTTTTGTTTTTGGGGTTTTTATACTCCTATCTATAGAGAAAAGTTTTGGTTTTAAAAATTTAAAAGCAATGAAAACAAAATTTAAAAGGGCCCTGAAACAGTAACTTTCATCTTTTGTTGTCTTTTTACTTGATGATGAAATATAAAAAAGATTCCAAAAAAATTTTTTTATTTAAAAACCCCATGGGAAAGTAATTAGCTTTAATAAAAAAAGCCTATAATGTTATTAAATTTAAATTTAAAAAAATTATTTTTAATGGAAAGAATTTTAAAATTTTAAAAAATACGTGAATTAGTACAAGAAAAAAATTTTCTGAACGGCCTGGCCCCTAGAAAGTGTTGGGGTTTAAAATCACAGAAAAAAAAAAGAAACAAAAGGCGCTTTTGGCTACAGTTTTCAAGCGAACACTTTTGGGGGCTATCAGAATTAGATTACAGCTAATGTACATCTTTAAAAAATAATTTGGTAAAAACTAAATGGTTAATCCTTTAGGACTTTGGGGGGAAAAAAGGGGAAAAACTGACAAGGTTTCCCGGCCCTGCCCTCACATGGAAAAACTTAAGAAATAACTATTCCCACCACATCCCGTGAACCCATTGGGTTTCTACCCTTTTGTTTTTTTCTTTTATGATGTTTGTTCAGTAAATTTGTGCTCCCAAAATTCACTACTGAAATCCAAATTTTACATTTGCCCCAAAATTTTTAACAAACCGGGGTAACTTGAGGGGGCAATTTTAACTTTTAAACCCTTCTAAACCGAACAAAACCCCAAGAACCAAGTTCAGGGAAAAAACCATCGTGCCTCTTCCCCCCTGAGCCCTTAGTGGTTTTATTTAAAAATAGGGAAAGGGGTTTTTTTACAATTTTGGTTTTTGCCTCCAAATTGAAATGTATTTTCAAATGTTAGGTAAAATTTTTCACCCAAAAAATGTTTGGTCTATTTCCAAGACAAAAGCTAGCTAATAATTTATTATTTCAATCAATTACTTTTTTGTGTTCGTTAGAGATCAATAAATTTTTCAATCGACATACCCCACAATAAAAACGTTTTTGAGGGCAATAGAAAGGGGCGACAGCTGCGAGTAAACATCAAACGCCCGGCAATTGAGACAAGTGTTGATAACAGTTTGGAAAAATTGCTTCAAATTAATGTTTAATTTACGCTGGGTGTTGGTATAATAAAAATTAAAAAAAAGTATTACTTTTTCTTTCTTTCCCCAAAAAAGCGTTAGCATAGAGAAAGTATTGTGATCGTAAAAAAAAAAATTTTTACAAGTTGGTTCCCAAAAATCTATTTTAGGGTTTCCCCGGAACCCAAAAATTTGGTTTATTTCGAAAAAAATTTTTGGGTTTTTTTCCCGGGTGTGTGTTCGCGCGCGGGACAACGCTACACACCAAACAGATGGAAAGATTTTTTTTTTGAAAATTTTGTAAAAAAGGGTAAATTTTTCAAATAACTCTAGACCAATTTTTTTTACTTTTTTTGAAAATTTTTTTTTTTTGTTTTTTTTATTTTTATAGGCAAAAAACATACAAAAATGCAATTTTCTCATAGATGGCTCAAACGATCTGAGAAAACTTTCTTTATTAAATTTTAAGGAAAGAGGTGAATTACAATTTAAAATATTTTAGTAAAAACCGATTGTCTCTAACTTTATTAGTTTTTGAGTTATGGAAAAAAACATTTTTGGGAATCAAACCGGTAATTTTCAAAGTTTTGACATTTGAGTGTTTAATTTGGGGCAACGTTTGTGCCAATTCCTTGGAACCATTAATTATTTATTTATTCTTAAGTCGGCGATCGTCAAGATATTGGGGATATGGGTTTCCAATGAGTTGGATAAGTGTACATAACCGTAAGTAGTATATCTTTGCAAATATTAGACAGTTTCATTAATTAATAGGCCAATGATAAATGAAAGGTTGGTAATTATCAGCTGATTCCTTTCAAATTTTGTTATGATGCTGATTGGAGTTGAAATAAGAACCCTTTGCATATGATGCTGGGATGTATCCAACTAGGCTACCGACAAATTATTATTGCCTTCTGTTGAAGTATATCGTACGGCCTTCATAAACCAGCCACCACACTAATAACACATTAAAAATTAAAATAATAATATCTAAATAAAATTAAATCTACAGTGCATTTAATAATAAAATAAAATAAAAGTCTTATTTTTTAAATATCGATTTACTGTCACTGAAGAAGTTATGTTTTCGCATTTTCGATATAAGATAAAATTATAACGCGTGCTATCACCAAAAATTCACTTTTCGTGGAATAACAGGCTCCATTCAATTTTATTTATTACCTTTGTTTAAAAATGTTTATTATAGTCTTATTTTTTAATTAATTTATTTAATTTTGTACACATTTTAACAAGAATTTTCATAACAAAGACGTACTTTGATGAACGCTTGCAAATAAAGTCATTGTAACTATTATTATTATTATTTACCCTCGGAATGATTATTTTATAAAAGTAATGTGGAATATTTACATTATTTTCGTAATTATTAATTGAACAAGGCTGCAAAACCAAAAAGTTTCCTTTATTTTTAATATATCAATCTAAAACTTTCACAAAATCAGGTAAATCTATAGTACCTAACATTTTAATACAACTTAACATAGTAAAACTAAATTCAAGGACGATTTTTTTTTACTGACTCCTTCGTTATGTAATGGCTCTTTCTATGGAACAGTCGACTTTAGCTGGTAACAAGACTACACAGGTCACCTACAGCCCAATATTACTATTGTAATCATCCACATTCACTTTAAAATACGCACAGGCTTTGTCAGCATCTAAAATCTAAACAGCAATAATGTGTTACACACTATTAATATTCGTTTGTTGCTTGTGTCCATAATTTATTCTTATATCAGTAAAAATCTTTAAAATATTTGACTTAAGTAAGATGTTTTTAAAATGTCAACGTGACTTCACTTTCCTATCTTATTAAATTCTAAATTTCATAGTAAAATATAATACTATATGTTTTATCCTTCCTCAAAGGAAGGAAATGAAAGTAACTTCTACGGAAGTAAACAAGTCCGTTTTGTTTCCCTGTACATTTGTCACACGTCCATTCTACCGTGTGAACATGTATGTGAAGCTGTTAGTGTAGTGATTACTCTGTGAGTAAAGAAAGCAATAACCTCGTTTTTTTTTTTTTTTTTTTTTTGTCTAATCGTACAAAAACCTACAAGTTCTAACAGGAAAACAAATATTTTTGTTGTGTGGTACTGTCAAATATTCTTATATGCTACTCTTGTAGACATCATTTTTCAGTTTGATGAAAAAAAATGCCTTTTAAAAATAAATCAATGCCTTTTAAATTAAATAAATGCCTTTTTAAAATAAATGCATCTTAGCACTCAAAATAATTTCCAGTTTAAGATTTTTATTTTAAAAATTTTACGATGTTCTTTCTCTCTTAGTAAACATATTTTGCGTTATTATATGTGTTTTTTTATTTTATTTTTAAGGGGATATTTTGGAAAAAAAAATGTAACATTTTTAAAAAAA
This sequence comes from Stictocephala bisonia, assembly GCA_035578905.1. NCBI lineage: Eukaryota > Metazoa > Arthropoda > Insecta > Hemiptera > Membracidae > Stictocephala > Stictocephala bisonia. Next base: position 49,785 of record JAQJVL010002475.1, read on the forward strand.
AACCCCTTGGGAAAAAAACTTTTTTTTTACTTTACTTTAAAATTTTATAATGTGAAAACAAAAACTATGGGAAAGAAAGGGGTTTTAAAACCGACTTCCCAAACCCCGCCCCAATTTACGACTTTCCCGCCCGAAATAGGGCCCGGGGGGGGGGGAAAGGGGTAAACTTTTGCCCTTTAAAACGATTTTTTTTGTTTTGACTTTGAATGATTTTGATTTGATTTTAAATTTGGGATTTTGATTGTTTTTTTAATGAGCTTTGTTTTTGCCCTTGGGTTTTGTTTTTAAATTTTTTTTTTTAATAAGTTTTGATTTGTTTAAAAACCCCCTTTAAATCGTTTTTTTAAGGGGGCTGTTGATTTAAATTTTAAATTGCCCTTTAAATCGATTTTTAGTGGGTTTTGTTTGGGATTTTTAAATTTGATTTTGATTGCCCTTTGATTTGACTTTGATTAATTTGGGATTTAAATTTTGATTAAACTTTGTTTTTGGATTTTGATTTAAAATATTAAATTCGTTTTAAAATGGCGGCCCGGCCCCCCGGGCCCCGGACCAAGATGCCGGTAGCCCCCTTCCCGGGGCCCCAAACCCTTTTTATTAAATTGTTTCGGAAAAGGGGGGAAAAAGCCACCGCCGGACCCAAAAGCGTTTATTGATTTTTTCCCGGAAAAATCCCTGGGGGTTTTTTCCGGATTTTTGTGGGGAACCCTTTTGGGCCCAATCGTTCGTCCAAGGCCCTTTTTAAAACAAAAACCACTTTCTAGCAGCCCGCAAATTTACAACGCATCTATTGAAACCCAAAATATTTGTATACATAACCTAAAAATTTCCCATTTTACCCCCTCAAAGGAACAAAACCCCTTAACTTATTTCACCCCCCCCCAAAGTTTATTAAAAAACATTTTCTAAGCCCATTTTTAACAATACATCCCCCGAGTAGATAGATATTGAGATTTTTAAAACCAAATTTAAATTTACTTTAACCAACATTTTAGAACTTAGCAGCCCCCAAATTTGCTATGTTTAATTCTTTTGAAATTTCCCCCAAGTAGAAAAAATTTACTAACATAACCTCACTTACGATCTAAAATAAAAGCGGGAAATTTTTTTGGGTTTTTTTTTTAAAAAAACTTTTAGAAACCATCTAATAAAAATAATTTTTTTTTGGACACGTAGTAGTAATATAATTACGTTTGGTTTCGGACAAACCTAAATTAAAGTTTTCAGATTTTTTAACAAAGACAAAATTTGCAGCCCCGGGCTTTTTTACAACGCATCTATTGCAACCGAAAAAGGAAGTATCATAACCTATATTTGCATTGTACCCCTCAAAGGAAAAAAAAACCCTAACTTATTTTTACCTTCACCAAGATATTAAAAATTTTTTCCTAGAGGGGTTTCTGGGAAATTATACATCCCCGGGTAGTTTTTTTATTGATTTTTTTTCCCCAAAAGTTTTTAAACAAAAACCCTAAAATTTTTTTGAACTTTTTTAAAAAAAAAAAAAATTGAAATTTTTTAAGAAAACCCATAACCTCACTTTTTGAGACTTTTTTTAATTGAAATTTTAAAGGGAAAACCAAAAACCTAAATTTTTGAAAACTTTTTTAAATTGAAAATTTAAAAGGGGAACTTAACCCCCACTTTGAGACTTCATTTAATGTAAGCCCCGGGAAAAAAACCTCCCAAAACCACTCCTTCATTTTAAACCTTCGGTTTTCCTACGGAACCGAAACCCAACTAATACATGTAAGCCCTTTTTTAACCCTTTAAACTGAGTATCCCCCTAAGCAAACTTTAGCCCTTAGATTCCCCTTTCCCCTTTGGGAAATTTTGCAAAGTTTAAATTTAAATTTTGTTAAATTTTTCCCTAACAACAAATTTTGTCCTTCTGTTTCAGTTTCTTATAAAACCCCAACCAGATTGTTTTGCCCCAGTTGTGCAAAGGCCATATCCAAAAGAACATGTCGAAACCCCCCAAAAGCGCGGGGGCAACCCAAAAGCCCACCTTGGGAGCCCCAGCGCCCTTTCCCACTCCTGCGGGACAGGGAATTCCCCCCTCTCCAACCGCAGAAAGCCCCTCAAGAAGGGCAGCCCAGTTTCCCTCAAGAGGAAAGCGGGCAAAGCCAACCCCCCCCCCTTCCCAAGGTTTTGCTCGTTTTCGAGACCGAACCCCCAAAACCTTTAAACCGCACTTCCATCTTTAAAATCCCGCCCCCGCTCAACCATCGTATCGGCTTTACAATACGGCAAAGGGAGCAGTAAAATAAACGGGATTGGGGAAAAAACCCAGGCCCCGAAATCAAAGAGATGGGGGGGTAGGGCTTTCCCCGGGGGGGGGAAATGAAAACCTCCCTCCGTCGCCCAATTCCCCCCGGAAAATTAAGGATCCAGCGGAAACCCCCCTCCGACAACCCAGAGAGCTAATCAGGGGCAAAGATTGCGGGAAAACTTGAATGAAAGAGAACACTGACCCCCAATTAGTTTTTTTTTTCGCCGAGAAACAAGAACCCAGTAGGCGATAACGATGAAGGGGGAGATGAATTTTCAAGAAAAGAACCCCAAATCTTCCTTCCCCCACCAACTTTGTGAACTATCTGGGGGGCCCCCGGGGAAAAAGCCCCCTAAAAAAAAGGGACATTTTTCTACCCCAAAGGGGGATCCGGGGGGGAAACTCTGGCTAAAAATTATCGGATTGGAGCTTAAATCAAAACTACAACCTCTTCGGGGATCAAATACTGTGAACAAACCAAAAAAAATTTGCAGCAAAACCCACCCCCTTGCTAAAATATTAAAAAAAAACCCCCCAAAAGTTTTTTTCCCTTGGTCTGGGGCTAGCCGAAATTTTTAAACCCCAAATTTCCACGGGAAAGACCCAACCTTCCGGGGGTTAAACACTTTTCAAAACCCCTTAAACACGATTTTTGAACCAATTCCTTAAAGGGCATCACATTTCCCCTTTCACCCCTCGCCCAAACGTCAATTTATTTGGGAAAAAGGGTCGGGGATTTTCCATAAATGTTTTAACGCCTACGATAAAAAAATTTTTGAAAGTTTTTACCCCCCTTGTTTGGCCCACGGTTGGGAGAAACGGGAAAAAACACATCGCCCTTCCCCCTAAATATAAAAAAACAAAAACAAGGGCCCCACTTTTGCCAAAATTCGAGAACCCTTCGCCGATTAGCTGGCCGGCAATTAAAAAACTTCCCCAAACCAGAACCCGGGGGATATGCCGAAAGTGCCCTACAGCACTATGGAAGAGAAGATTGCTAGCCTCACACATGGAATACTGCAACCCCCCAAGAAGCTGTTGGGTTTTGAAATTGCCTAAACGGGGGCGAAAAATTCAAGTTCGGGGAAAGGGAAATAAACGATGAAAGTACCCCTTCGCTGGTTTACCCCCCGACTTCGAATCCCAAGGCGGGGACCGCCATTGAGAGGGAAAGGAGGATAAAAGGGAAAGGACGAGGTTGGAGAAACCCAAAATCAATACCAAGCAAAATCAAAGCATGGGGCCCTTGAAAAGTTTTCCTGCTACTATAGGGGTCTACGTTGAGTTTCACTACGGAGAACCTGAAAAAATATTTTGGGGATCCAAATGCAGCACAATTTTTTTGGTCGAGAGCCCTTTTTTTCGAGAGCCCCCGAAAAAAATTGCTCCCCAAAAAACTCTTCTGAAAGCACCCAAAAAACCGTTTAACCTAACTCCAGAAGACCCTCACTACCTTCCCCCAACTCTACAATCTGCCAAAATTTGCGAAAAAGCCTTTTACTGCCCCGGAAAAACCTAAAAAAGCCCGAGACCACGACCCCCCTTAAACGGGAAAATTTTTCCAGGGGCCCTCGCCCCCCACAACACCTCCCCAATCTCAAGTTTCCCCAAACCCTAATTTTTTCCCAATTTTTACCACAATCTAAGGGGGCTATGACACACATCTTTTTAAAAATTTTTGGGGAACTCAATAAACGAAACTATTAGCGTCACCCCCCAATAACGAGGAGCTTTTTACTTTCCTACACCGTAAGATTGAGGGAGGAGTAAAACTCGGTTTCCTTGTTTTCTTCCCCGTTTTTGTTGTCCAGCCTGGGGGGGGACTACTGGCGAAAAACTTAACAAACCCCCAAAATTTTCCCCCGAAAAAATAAAAAATTTCTACTCGGGAGGGAAACTAAAATCCCTAAATAAAAGAAGGGTACTACCCCTAGACCTTTGGGAAACCCCCTTGGGAAAAAAATATCGCCCCCAACCTACCAGAAAAAAAGGGATTTTTTACAACAGGCTAAACAAGAGGGGATATCCAAAATGCGGGAAACAAAACACCCCTCAACAGTATGGAATACATTCAAAAATTCTCCAACAAGGGAAAAAAAACCTCTCCTGTACAACCCAAAACGGACTTTTTTTGCTTTTGGCGGACATTATGGAAGAATTTAGGGGACTTTTTGTATGAAAAAATTTAACAAGCCCCGACCCACCCATGGTTTTTTCCCCGCCCCGGGAAACCGGGCCCAAGGGAAAGTGCAATGTTTAAAAAACCCAAACGAGAGTTAAAAACTGGATCGGGTGACCGACAAGGGGAAATGCGGCTAAATGATCCCCCAAAGGTATTGGAGGAGGAATATCCCAGTTTTCCCAACCCTTTTTTCCCCAAAGGCAAAAACCCTTATTTGGGGTTTTTTACAGGGAAACAGGTCTACTACTTCCTACATAGGGGGAAACGACAATAATTTATAGGGTTTTGGCTATGACCAGCCAAAATTCCCTCATGCAGATTTTTTCTAGGGTGGGAAACGACCCCTAAAAAACATCGCCCTTCATGACCCCAAAAACCGGATAAACGCCCCTGAGGCTACTTCTTCGAAGGGGAAATCTAGAGTCCCCCCGGGGGGTCCACCTTAACCCAAATTGGGACTACCTTGGGCACCAGAGAAAGGGGAAATTCCTCCGGGCCCCAAAGAACATAAAACCCCCTATTTCCACTTTTCTTCAAAAAAGGGGAAAAATTTTATTCACAAACCGAAACCAAAAAATTTAAACTTCCCCCTTTGGCATGGGGGTGAAAAAAAACCCAAAAGAGTTTGGTCAGCTTTATGAAGAGTCCCTTGGTTTAAAGGCTTACATCTATTTAAACCCCAAACATAAAGAATAAGGGGAAAAAACAAAAAATTTTGAGAAAGACTTTTTAACCCTGATGAAAAAACTCAGTCTTCGGTAAAACTAGGGAAAAAATTTAAAAACAGAGGGGGATACCCCCTCGCCAAAAAAGGGAAAAACACAAGCTGATAAGGGGAAAGGGGCGCACCCAAATTTTTTTAAAGAGCCGTCCCAATTCACGAGCACCTGGCTGCAGGTCCATAAGTAAAAAACAGTCTGTTTTTCAAAAAGGGCCCCTATTTTAACAAAGGCATGAGCATCCGGGGAACGTTTCTAAGTTGTTGATGTATGAGTTTCACTACAAGGGATCAAGAGAAAAAAGGCCCAAAAAAGCGAAAAACTCCATTTATACTGAAACGGGACTCGCTTACAATATGAATTAAAAACGGGTTGATGGTTAAAGACGAAGGAATATTCATCTATTCGAAAACCGCGATTACTCCGCCCCCCAAACCGTTTGGCTTTCCCAAATTTTTAATAAAAAGTGTTGGGTGTGAAAAGGGGATGAGTTTAGCGGCCGTAAAAATTTTTTTTGGGAGTACGTGGGGGCTACGCTCAAAATGTACGAAAACCCGGGTCTGAAAACGGAGAAGCAAAAAGGGAAAAAAGGGAAAAAAAAAATTTCTGTAGTAAAGAAAACTAGGTTTTCTGACTATAAGGAGTCCCTCGAAAAATTCTTTTCTCCTCTACAGTCTGGGATTTTTACTTTTGGATAAACGTTTTTGGGGGAAAAATAAAAAGTATAAACCCTTTCCCAAGTAAATAAAAAAATAAATTTAAATTTTAGGAGTCCCCCCGCCTAAAATTTTAAAACAGAATAGAGCAAAAAAAATAGGGGTTTTCAGCCTACGTTATAATTTTCATTTTGGAAGGAGGGCAAAAAGCCCCCGCCAGGGGGAAACTTTTTATTCCATCAAATGAGAAGCGAATGATTGATGAGCCGTCTTAAGGTTTGGGGGCCCCCTGGGGGGGGGGGGGGAGTAAGGGACGGGTGGGAGCACAAGAGTGCAGGGGTAGAAAATGGGAAGAAGGTCGGCTCCCCACTTTCCGCGGGCCCGGGGAGGGGCTGCGGAATCCCTTAAAAAAACCAAAAAAATTTTTTGGTTTACAAAAATCTTAATCAGTTTGAATTGGCAAAATTTAAAAACCGTTATGAATGGAGAAAAATTAATGGGCAAAGAGCTAAAACGCCCCACCCAGAAAAAACATTTCCACCAGACCTGGGGGGAAGCCCAAAGGATGGGCTCAACCCGCCCTTAGTGAAATGAAAAAACCCCTCTTTTTGGACGCCCTTTTTCTTAATTTGGGGGGTAACTCCTACCCCGGGTAAGAAATTTTAAATTTGGGTTTTAATTAAACTTTTTTCCCATAAATTTTTTAAAAAACAATCTGTAAAATAAATTCTTTTTTAATATGAACACTTTTGTGAGTTTTACATAACTACAATTTTTTAAGGGATATCTCCAGCTCTGTGTAAATTTTTATAAAAATACCGTACCATCGGGGTGGGGCGGCCCACATTCAAAAAAAAAAGCCCGACTGTTTTTCTAAGGCAGCCAAAAAAAGGGCAAAAGACCTGAGGCGCCCCCTGCAGTTTGGGGGCTGGGCAAATTCCCCGTAAAAACCTTGAGTCGCAGTCCCGGGGGCCCTGGGTTCGGTACTTTGTATTTTTGGAATTTTTCCTCTTTGGGCTGGACAGTACCCCGTGGGGTCCTGTTGTGGGGAGAGAAAACCCACAAAAAAAAAAAAAACACAAAACCAAACCCTACTGTAAAAAACAGAATTAAAAAATAATAAAAAAAAAATTTAAATAAAAAAAACCCCTTTGAAAAGTCTGTACGTCACTTTGAAAGGCTTCTCTAATTTAAAGTGTTGTTTTTAAATTTCAGGGGGGGCCCCAAAAGAATATAAAAAATAAATAAAAAAAAATTTTAAAAAAACAATAACAAAATAAAAATGGGAACCCATTTTGTTGGTTGGCTACCACCGTAAGGGAGCGATTTTGGGGGCTCATTCCACAAAAAAAAACCCGTGGGGGAAAACCATTCCTCATCGGGCGCGTCCCAGGGGAAATTTGGGGCAATCCCCTTTCAGTTTTCCCTTTTCAGCTTACTTGGGGGTAGTGGGGAAAAATTAAATCCCTCCCCTTTGAAAAAAAACTGGTTAAATCATTTTTTTAAACTTTAAAAAAAACCTTTAAAAAATTTATCTAATAGCCCTTTTTTTAATTTTTAAATTTTTAGTTTGTGCTCAAAAAAACACACAAAAAAAACCAAACATAAACTTACATATAAAAAACTCTTGGTTGCCACACAACTAACCTTCCAACATACAACTCTAAATAGATCATCCCCCCAAACCATTACAAAAACCTTTTAAAAACCCAAAACCAAAACACAAAAAGAAAACCTCCCCTTACCTACAAAACAGAAACCACCCCCCCAAAAATTTTCCCGCCAAATTTCCCTAAAAATTCCCCCTGTTATACTAATAAAAGTATCTTAGCCAAAATGCACTCTATTTACTTGTTCGGGGTTGGACAAACCCCGGGGTTTAAAAACCAACTTTTGGGTTATTAAAGCCCGGGTTAACCCACGTTGTTTTAAAACCCCCAAGGGGGCCAGAAAAAGAAAGGGATGATTCGCCCATAATATTACTATTAACAGAAAAACCCAAGAAAAACAGGAAAACGGGAAAAACAAAAAAAACAAAAAAACAGAAAAAACGAAAAAAAAACAAAAAAACAGAAAAACAGAAAAACAGAAAAACAGAAAAACCCAAAAACAGAAAAACAGAAAAACAAAAAAAAACAAAAAACAGAAAAACAGAAAAACAAAAAACCCAAAAAAAACAGAAAAACGAAAAAAAAAAAACAGAAAAACAAAAAAAAAAAACGGGAAAAACAAAAAAAACAAAAAAACAGAAAAACAGAAAAACAGAAAAAAAAAAAAAAAAAAAACAAAAAACCAAAAACAGAAAAACAAAAAAAACAGAAAAACAAAAAAAAAAACAGGAAAACTTTAAAAAACAGAAAAAAAGGAAAACCCAAAAAAACGGGGAAAACAGAAAAAAAAAGTTTTTTTTCTGTTTTTCTGTTTTTCGGGTTTTTTGTTTTTCTTTTTTTTTTCTGTTTTTCTTTTTTTATTTTTCCTGTTTTTCTTTTTTTTTCTGTTTTTCTTTTTTTCTTTTTTTTTCTGTTTTCTTTTTTCTTTTTTTTTCTTTTTTCTTTTTTTTCTTTTTTTCTGTTTTTCTTTTTTTCTTTTTTTCTGTTTTTCTGTTTTTCTGTTTTTCTTTTTTTTCTGTTTTTCTGTTTTTCTTTTTTTCTTTTTTTTCTTTTTTTTCTTTTTTTTCTTTTTTTCTTTTTTTTTCTTTTTTTTCTTTTTTCTTTTTTTTTTCTGTTTTTCTTTTTTTTCTGTTTTTTTTTTTTTTCTTGTTTTTTTTTTTTTCTTTTTTTTCTTTTTTCCCCTGTTTTTTTTGGTTTTTCTGTTAGTGGGATAATATTTTGGGCAAAATCACCCCTTACTTTTGCCCTCTGGGGTTTAAAAAATAAACCGGGGGTTTAAACCCCGGGGCTTTAATAACCCACGTTTTTTTAAACCCGGGGTTAGCCCAAACCCAGACTGAAAAATAGGGTTTTTTGGGGCTAAGAGAAAACTTTTTTATATGGGTTTTAACGAGGAATTAAAGGCCCCAAATTTGGGGGGAAAATTTTTTTTGGGGAGGGGTGGTACGGGTTATGTAGGTAGGTGGGTTTGTTCATGGTTTTGGGGGGTTTGGTCTATAAAAGGGTTTTTATGAAAGGGGTTTGGGTGGATGATCAAATCAAAAGTTGTTGAAAATGTTGAGTATTTTGTGGGGTTAACCCAAAAAGTCTTTTTATGTAAGTTTTTTTTTTGGTCTTTTGTTGTTTTTTTTGAGCACAAACTAAGTTTTATAAAGAGCCCTTTTTGATTTTTTAAAGGGTTTTTTTTAATGTTTAAAAAAAAATGTTTAACCGTTTTTTTTTCACGGTGAGAAATTTTTAATTCCTCACTACCCTCAAGTAAGCGGGAAGGGAAAAAACCTGAAGGGCTTTTCCCCAAAATTCCCATGGGACCGCCCCCGATAGGGGGATTTGGAAACCCCCAGGGAAAAATTTTTAGTGAAAAGACCCCCAAAAACCTCGTCTTTTACGGTGGTACCCAAAACCAAACCAAAATCCCTACCCCCCCAGTTTTAAATTTATTTTATTGTTTTTTTTATTTTTTTTGTATTTTTTTTTTGTATTTTTTTGGGGGTCCCCCTTGAAATTTTAAAAACAACACTTTATTTAAAGAGAAGCCTTTCAATGGACTTACAACTTACATAGGGGTTTTTTTTTTAAAATTTTGTTTTTTTTTTTTTTTAATTTCTGTTTTTTACAGAAGGGTTTTGTTGTGTTTTTTCTTTTTTGTAGGTTACTCTCCTCACACAAGGCCTCCGGAACTGCCCCAGCCAAAGAGTGAAACTTTTTAAATCAACACTTTCCCGACGGGGGCCCCCGGACTGCGACTAAAGGGGTCTTAGGGGGATTACCCCAGCCCCAACGGGCCGGGGCCCTGCCTCAGGTTTTATGCTTTTTTAACGGCCCCTTAGAGAAACGTGGGGCCCTTTTTTATTAAATTTGTGGGCCGCCCCCCACCTCGATGGTAGGGTTTATTCTATAGAAATTCACACAGAGCTGGAGATATCCTTTAAATAAATTGGTTTTATGAAAACCCCAACAAAAGTTTCTTTTAATAACGGGAATTTTTTTTTACGGGATTTTTTTTAAAAGGGTTTGAGGGTTTAAAAGAGTTTATTAAAACTAATTTTTAACATTACTTACCGGCAAAGGATTTTTCCCATAATTAAGAAAAAGGGTTTTTGGTCCGAACGGGGTTTTTTAAAATTGCACTAGGGGCCCGGGTTGAGCCCACCCTTTTGGGGTTTTTCCCCAGGTTGGGGGGAAAAATGTTCTTCGGGCTGGAGCGTGTAGCTCTTTGGCGATGATTTCTTCTCACATTCATAACTGGTTTAAAAATTGGGTCCCAATTCATAATTGTTTTAAGATTGTTAAAAACCCAAAATATTTATTGGTTTGTAAGGGATTCCGCGGCCCCTCCCCGCTGGGGAAAAAAGGGGTAGCCGCCCCCTTTTTCTTTTTGCTACCTCCTGCACTTTGTGTCCCACCCGTCCCCCCTTTTCTCCCCATCAGCGCGCCCAAAGACGGCTCAGTCAATCACCCGGCTTCTTCCCCGATGGAATAATTTTCCCCCAGGGCGGGGTCTTTATGCCCCCTTCCCAAAAAATGAAACGCTTATAATCGAAAGGCTGAAAGCGAAATTTTTATTTTGCTCTTGCGGAAACATTTTTTAATGGCGGCGACTCCAAATTAGTTTTCATTTTTTTTTTCACTTGGCAGGATTTATACTTTTCATTTCTCTCCCAAAAGCGTCATCCAACGAAAACATCCACAGTACTGAGAGGGGGACAAAATTTTATCGAGGGCCCCTTCCTTAAAATTTCGGGGAAAACTCTAGTTCATTTTTTCTACAGTTTTTTTTACTCCTTTTGCCTTTTAGTTTTCCCGTTTTCAGCCCGGGTTTAGCTTTACTTTTTAGGGGCGTAGCCCACTACTAAAAACTTTATTACGCCGACTAAGCTCATCCTTAAATCCCCCCCAACACTTTTTTTTTAAAACTTTTGGGGAATTTGAAAAACGGTTGGGTGGGATGTAATCGCTGGTGTCAAATTTAGATGAATCATCTCCTTCATGTTTTTAAATTCCAGTAAACTGTTTCAATCATATATGTAAGCGAGCCCTGTGTCAGTATAGGGGGTTTTGGCGTTTTTTTCGCCTTTTTTCTTCTTGATCACATTGTAGGGGAAAACTCATACATAACCCCTTAGAACCAGGATGCCCCAGGGCCACGAATATAGCCTTTTTTGAAGAACAAAAGTGTCTTACTCATAGGGGACTGCACCCATTTTGCCCCGGGTAAAATATGGAAAGGGCCCTTAAAATTGGGCTGCCCCAAAATTCCATTTAAATTCAGCTTGTTTTTTTCCTTTGGTGGCGAGGGCGGAAAACCCCCACTCTTTTTAAATATTTTTTTCCATAGTTTTACCGAAGACTGAGTTGTTCATCAGCTTATAAAAGCCCTTTCAAAAAATTCTTTTTGTTGTCTTTTTTCTAAATTTTGGGTTTTTTAAAAATCGATGAAAAGCCTTTAGCCAAGTCCCCCTGCTTAAAGCTGACAGCCTATGGTTTTTTTCCTTCCCCGCTCCCAAGGGGGGAGGTACAGTTTTGGGTTTGGTTTAGTGAATAACTATTTTTTCCCTTGTTGAAGAGGTGAGTAGGATTTTTCATGTTCTTGGAGCCGGGGGGAAGGGCGCTGCTCGGGTTTTCCCAAAGGGGAATAGTCCGAAGGGGTGCCCCTTGGAGCTCTGGGGGTACTTAGACCCAAACCTTCGAAGATAAAAAGCCTTTTGGAGCTTTCCCCGGGATGCTCATGATGTCGATTTTTTTCAGGACGTGCACCCATAGAAAGTCGGGCATGGGGCCCAAAAGGCGGGGGTCTTACCCCCTTTCCCAAAAAAATTTTTATTGGCGTCCAGATTTTGTGGGGAAAAGTAGTGGGACCTGTCCATGCATAATCCTCCATAAAAAGGGTTTTTTGGGCCTTTGCTTTAACGGTTGGAACACGGGAAAATTTTCCCTCCTCGAATACCTCGGGCGATCATAAAGGCCGCATTTAAATTTTCGGTCAACAGTTTCCATTAAAACCTCTGTGTTTAAGCTTGAAACCCCATGCCACCCCGGAGCGGGGGAAATACCATCCCGGGCCCCGAGTTTGGTAGGTGTTTTTCAAACGCCCTCAAAAAGTTCTCCATAATTTTCCCCCAAAAACCCAAAACGTCCTTTGGGTTGTAAAAGGAGAGTGTATTCTTCCATGTGGAGATTTCAAAAGGAAATTCCCCCCAAAACTTTTCTGAGCGTGTTCGTGTTCTGAAATCTTTTTTGGATACCCCGCCCTTGTTTACCCCTGTTTTAAAAGCCCCTTTTTTTCTGGAGGTTGGTGAGCTATTTTTTTTTCCAAAGGGATTCCATATGGCCCGTGGGGGTAGATACCCTTTTGATGATTATTTTGTATTTTTCTCTCCAAAAGAAAGAATTTTGTGTTTTCGCGGAATTTTGGGTGTCGTTAAGTTCTTCGCCAGTAAAGTCGAGGGCGGGACATCATAAAGGGGCCCAAAAAATAAAGAACCGAAGTTTTACCCCTCCCTAAAACTTACGGGTGGAAAATTGTAACGCCCCCCTCTTTTTATTGGGGATGACGCAAATATTTTTTCATCATTGAGTCCGAACATTTTTAAAAAAAGATTTTTGGTGTCTAGCCGGGTTTTTAGTTTGGGTGGAAAAAAATTTGGGGGAAATAAAATTGGGTTTTTTGCGAAACTTGAGATTGCAGGTGTTGGGGGCGTTTGCCTCTGAATTTTCCAGAAAGATGGTCGGGGGTCTCGGGATTTTTGTGTTTTCCGGGTCAGAAAAAGGGCTTCCCCGAAAATTGGCAGATTGTAGGTTGGGGGTTGGTGGGGAAAATTTTTTCGGAGTTAGGTTCATCGGTTTGGCTGCTGCGAAGAGTATGGGGGAGCAATTTTCTTCGACTCTCTGAACAACTCTCGACAAAAATTTTGTCCCTGCAATCGGACCCCAAAAAAATTTTACAGGTTTTCCGTAGTGATCATAAACGTTAACAATTAGTAGCGGGAAACTTACAGCCTCATGTTTCTGAAAATGTTTGGGGTATTGTTTTTGTGTCCATCCTCGCCCTTTCCCTTTTTCACCCTCCCCGCCCCTAAATGGCGGTCAGCATGAAATTCAAAGTCGGCGTACCCACCCGAAGGAAATTCATCGTTTATTTCCTTCCTCAAATTTGATTTTCCCCCCCTCCCCCTTTTTTTAGGCATTTAAATTTCCAAAACGCTTCTTGGGTCGTTGCGAAATTTCCTTTTGAGGTTTAGCAAATTTTTCCCCTTTCCCAATAGTCCCTTGGTAAAACACCTAGGGCATATCCATTTTTCTGTTTTGGGTTTTTTTGGTAATTTGCCGGCCAGCCAATCTGGCGAGACCCGGGAATTTAAAGGGCAGTAGTGGGCTTGTTTCTTTTTTCCCTTTATTTTATAGAAATTCCCGATTTGTTTTTGCTGCTCCCTTTCCGTGACCAGAAAGCGGGTACACTAGGGAATTTTTTCTTCGTAGGCGGGGAAAATTTGATGGAGACCCCAGCCCTTTTCTAAAATTTAATTTTGACGGGGTTCGGGGGCTGAGGGAAAAGGGGATCCCTTAAAGGGAAATTTGGGCAAAGCCCCCGTGCTCATAGGGTAGTTAGTGTTGAACCCCAAAATGGGTTTGGTTTCCTTTTTCCCATGAATGGGGTGAAGTGCGGCTAGCACAGCCCCACGGGAAAAACCACTTTTTTGTCTTTTTGTTATTAAATTGAGCACGGCCCGTGTTTAGCTGCAATTTTCTTTGGTTTTTTTAAACAGTATTTTTTGACCCACAAAAGGGGTTTTGTAGTTTTTGGGATTCTAAGCTCCAATCCGATTTTTTTAAACCCCGCCCCCCACCTGGATCCCTTGGCGTAGAACCTTTCCTTTTCCCTTTTTGAATTTCCCCCTCGGGTCCTCCAGATATTTCCAAAATTTTTGGTTTGGGGGGGAAGGTGTTTTGGCGTTCTTGGTCTTAAAAGTTCATCCCCTTCCTCTCTTCGTTATCGCCTACTGGTTCTTGAAACCCCGGCAAATAAAAACAAATTTTGGGGTCTTGTTTTCCCTTTTCATTCAATTTTTTCGCAATCTTTGCCCGTGTTTAGCTCTCTGGCTTTTTTCCGGGGGAAAATTCCCCGCTGGACCAAAAATGCCGGGCCGATTGACGACGGAGTAGGTTTTCCCCTCCCCCGGAACGCCTTCTCGATCTTTCTTTTCCGGAGCTGCTTTCCTCCTTTCAATAAATTTTACTCCTCCCTTACCCCTTTATTGAAATCGATACAAATGGTTGAGGGGAACGGTTTCAATGTTTGGAAGTGCTGGTGACTTTTTGGGGGTCGGTCTCAAAAGCGAGAAACCTTGGAAGGGGGGGGGGGTTGGGCTCGTCTGTTTTCCCCTCTTGGGGGTGAGCTGGGTTTGGAAAACTTCTTGAGGTGTGATGGGGTTTGGGGAGGGGGGTTAAATCTCGCCCCCCGGGGAGTGGAAAGGGTTTCCGCGGGGGCTGATGGTGGGTTTTGGGGTTGCCACAGCGTTTTGAGGTGGTGCGACTTTGTTCTTCCGATTAGGGCCCTTTTAGCACCTGGGGCTTTTGCAATCGGGGTTGGGGGGTTCATGTTAAATCTGAAACAGAAGGACAATTTGTTTTTAGGAAAATGATCTTTAAAGGGAAATTTTTAAAAAATACCGAAAAGGAGAAAGGAAAATCTAAGTCAAATTTGTTTCTTAGGGGAACTATTTCATAATGAATTGGGGCTTACATAAATTTTGGGGGGTGGGGGTTCCCCGAAAGGAAGACGAAGTAAGTGAGGGAAAGGGGGTTTTTGCAGGTTATGTTCCAGATTTTACATTAAATGAAGTCAAAAATTTTGGGGTTTTTGTTCTCTTAAACTTAAATTTAATAAAGTCTAAAAAAGTGAGGTTTGTTCTTTTAAAACTTACAATTAAAAAGTCTCAAAAGGGGAGGTTATGTTTCTCTTAAATTTTTCTTTTTAAAAAATTTTCTAAAAAAGGTGGGGTTTAGGTAAAAAACTTTTTTTTAAAACTTCAAAAATTATCTATTCGGGAAAGTAAAAAATTCTAGAAACTCTCTAAAAAATTTTTTTTCAATATCTTGGTAAAGGGGTTAAATAAGTTATTTTTATTTTTCCCTAGAGAGTACAATGAAAATTTATGGGTTATGTTAAAACTTTAGGGTTTTGCAATAGATGCGTTTTTAAATAGCGGAGTGCTAATTTTGTCTCGTTCAAAAGTCGAAAACTGAATGAGGTTTGCCCCTAAAACCATAAAAAATTTTTTTTATTACTACTTGAATCAAAATATTTTTTTTCATTAGTTTGCTACAATTTTTTTTCAAAAATAAAAAAAAGACCCTTTCCCTTTTATTTTAATCGTAATGGGGGTTATTTTAAAGTAATTTTTTCTACTTGGGGAATTTTCCAAAAGGGAAATTGAACTTAGTACATTTAGGGTTCCCTAATTTCAAAAATTGAGGTTATGTAATAATTTTTGGTAAAATCTAAAATTACCCTATCTACTGGGGTATGTTAAAACTAAAAAGGTCTTTTAAAAAATTTTTTTTTCAATACCCGGGTTTGGAAAAAAATTTGGGGTTTAAATTTTCCTAGAGGTAAAAGGGAATTTATGGGTTTTATGTATACTTACTATAGGGTTTGAAATAGTTTGCGTTGTAAATAGGGAGTTTGTAGATGTGCCTTGTTCAAAAGCCCTGAGACTGAACGATTGCCAAAGGGTTTCCCCGGGAACAACTCCGGAAACCCCCGAGGGTATTCTCCGAAACAATCAAAAACCCCTTGGATCCGGCAGGGGGCCTTCCCCACTCTCCGAAAAAATTTCAATAACGCTTTGGGTCCGGCGGGTTTTGGAAACCGGGGCATCTTGAGCCCGGCCCGGGTTGACCGCCCCCCCAAAAAAATCGATCAATTTTTAAATCAAAATCAAATAAAAGGGAAAATCAAAATCAAATAAAAGGAAATTTAAACCCAAAGTCAAATCAAAGCCCAATCAAAACCCAAATAAAAGGGTAAATTCAAAGCCACTAAAAAATCGTTTTGGGTCAATCAAAATCAAATCCCAGCCCTTTAAAAAATCAAATTAAAGGGTCAATAAAAATCAAATCAAAGTTTAAATTAAAATCAATCAAAATCAACCCAAGGGATCAAATCAAAGCTCTTTTAAAAATTTCAATCAAAATCAATCAAATAAAAAACCCAAAATCAATCAAAGTAAAAAAATATCGTTTAAAGGGTCACGTGCCCCTTCCCCCCCCCCCCGCCCGTTTTTTTCGGCCCGAAAAGTCGTACTTGGGACTTTTTGGGTAAGTGGGTAAAAAACCCCTTTACTACTTATATATTTAGTTTACACTTATTTAAAAATAGAATTTTTTGTAGGGGAAAAAAAGCATCAAATGTTTTGATTTTTGTTATAAAAATGTTATATTTTTTTTAAACCTTGTAAAAACGCCAAACCCCGAAGCTACGTTTTTTTTAAGGTGAATATAAAATTTTTTACATGTTTTTTGGGTTTGATTTGGGAATCACCAATTAGTCTTTTTTCCTAAGTTGACAAAAAAAATTTCTAAAAGTAAAACGGAAAGTCCCTCTACAGGATTGTGGGGGCCCTAAATTATTTATAATTCCCCCCAGCTATTTCTTTAAAAAAAAAAATCTTTGTGCATTCCATTAGTTTATTACAGATAAAAAACTTCAAATTTTAACTGAAAAACAGCGTTTGCACGGTCAAAAAAAAGGGTTTAAAAAAGAAAAACTAATTTTGGGGCTAAAACTTTGTGAAAAAGTTTAGTGATACGGGACCCCCCAATTTAACTTAAGTCTATCGTAAAACCTAAGAATTATTTCAAATAAACTTCTTTGATTTTAAAAATGTGCAAAAAATTTAAAGAATTTTTGTTTTTTTTTAAAGGGAAGGAATTGGGGAAAATTTCCCGCTTAGCAGTTTTTTTAACAGTAGATTATTTTTAAAATTTTAAAAAGAAAGGAAAAATACTGTTTGGAAAGCAGGAAAGGAAGTTTTTTTTTTAATGGAAGAAAAAAGCCAGTTTTTTATCTTTCAGAAAATAATATCTCCCATTTTTGCCCCCTTTGAAAATTTTGGGTCACATATTATTAAAAATTCGAAACCCGTGTTGTAAAAAAAAAGGTTTTTTTCCTGAATGTCCCGGGTACAGGGTTTAAAGATTGCCCTACCTAGTCTAGAACAAAATTATTTTTGGGATATTGGTCACGTGGTTTTCATCTACAAAAAAAAAATAAGCGTAAACTTTTTTAATTATAAATAGGCGTATTCTGTTTTTTAGATTATTTTAAGGTTAGGTTGTAAGCATTTTCCCCCATGGTTTTTTTTAGTTGTTTAGGTTTATACATAAAAAAAATTTGCCCTTTTTTATTTGGCTTTTTATGTGTCTTTATAAAACACATGGTAAAGGGACAAACTTCGTTATAAAAATAAAATCAATGCAAAAAAAATTAGCAATGGCAAAAGTTAATAAATAAAATTCAGTTAAAAAATACAAGACATTTTCCTGAAACCAAACCCCCATTTTTTCCCCAAAAATTTATTCTTCAAATTTTTGCCCCCGGGGAAAAAATTGTGTAAACCTTTTTTAAAAACCCAGAGACCCCCAAGCCCGGGGGGTTTGAAAGTAGATTGTTATCCCCGGGACAGGTTTTGGCCGTGGAGTCACATGCCCAAGTGTAATAAAAAGCTCGCAGGGGTGGGCCAATATTTTCCAGTGAACAACCGGGTTTTGGGTGGGACCTCCTTCACATAAAAAATTCCTGGTTTCCCCCGGCGAACTTAGCGGCTCTGAAATTTATTCGCCATACTGATTGTTGGAAGTTGATCGGGAATTTTTGGTGATTAGAAAGGGTTTTCCACAGGGAAATTCATTTTTCCCTTGTTTATAGTAAATTTAGTGTATTTTTAAATGTTTTTCCCATAAACTTTTTCCTACATGAAAGTTTTAAAATTTGTATATCTTTTTAAAAATGTTTATCAAAAATTTACTTTTGAAATTAATTTCTAAGACTATTTTTAAAATCTTTTTAAAAAAAACATTTTAAATTCCTTAACAGTAAATTTAAAAGAAATTCCTATGGTTCTATTTTTTTTTTGGGGTTGTTTATGGTTTACTTTTAAAAATGTATTGGTATTTTTTGGGAAACATTTTAAGTAAACCCAAACTTTCATCTTATTATCACTTTTTTGGGTTAAAGGGTTCACTTATTCAAAACATTTAAATTAAAAACGCGTACATAAAAATTCTTTTTAAAATTTACCATTGAACTCATCAAAGGAGGCCCCTTCCTTTTTAAAATAATGTTTAATTCCTGGGGGTTTTAAATTGATATTAGTAATTTAACGTTTTGTTTTTTAAAAACAAAAAAATTTATGTAATTTTTTATGAAAACCCAAACTAAATTTTTACAAAAGACGGGGTCAAGTTGTTTAAATTTTTTTTTCCCACAAAAAAGAAAGAAACAGATGCCCGCACCCAATTTTTGCGCTGAATGTTGGCCCCTTAGTTATTTTTCGAGAAATTTATTTTTAAAAGTTTAAAAATCCCGTTTGGCGGGGCCAGCCCCTTTTTTCAGCCCCCCTTCCCTTTACCCCCCTTTAAAACCTAAAGGAAAAAAAGTAAAAATTTTATCAATGCAGATGTTTTAAAGATATAATTATTTGGGAACCCAAATTTGAAAATTCCCACTCGGGTGTTTCCGTAGAAAGCGACTCTTTTTCCTTTTTTTCCTCTGTTGTTTTTAAAATACCATCAGTTTTTCAAAAAATCCTTCTAGGGTTAGGAAATTAAAGAAAGAGTAAAACTACTTAAGTCGAAAATTTTTAATTTAAAGAAATTCTTTTGGGAAACGTTTACTTGGTTTAAAACCCTAATTTATGGGCCAAAATAACTTCGTTTTTACTTTAAAAAAAGGGCAGTGACAATTTTTTTTCCAAGGAAATAAAGTAACTTTTTTGCCCAAAAAAAAAGTAAAGGGCTTTGGTAAATCCCAAAACGTCAAGGTTTTTTAATTTTACTTTTCTCCACCACTGGGATTTTTGCCCATGCTGTGTTTGGGCATACTCAGGGGAAATAAAAGGGGACTGAAGTGGTTTTTCCCGGTTTTTTAATTTGGCCCCCTTCAGTCTAAAAAAAAACCAAAGAGGTTTTTCACACCAACGCATAGGCGAAACGTCGGGGGGAAGGCCCTTTTTTTGCATGGCGTCAGGCGAAAAGGGCCCGTCGAAAGAGGGCCGAAATTGAAAAATACCTTAACTAAAATGTGTCCATTTTTGCACGAGGGCCCGAGCAAACCCTTTATTTTAAAAAATCACGACGTGGGCTAATTAGTTTAAAAACCGTTTGGTGGTCTTTTCGAAAATCGCCCCTCAAAATAACATTACTGTTTTTGGGGAGAATTTATGACGCCGTTAAAACCCCGGGATAAGCAAGCGACCGTCGGGGGGGGTTCGTTAATGGGGACGTCGGGTGGTCGTTCTCCCCTTTCTAGCTTTTGGGGATAAATTTTTTTTTATTTGGTCATATTCGTTTTTTAAAACGCTTAATTTATATATGAACAATTTTTTTAAAACATAAAAAATTTTAAAAAAAACTCCACTACTACAAAATCCCCAAAAATTTTAATGAACAGTATTAAAAAAACAATTTCCCTTCCCTTTTTAGTCATTCCAAAATTTTCCCTTTCCGCTTGGAAACACAATCCTTTAACCAGTTTTGGGGGTTTGGATTCCAGTTTTTTATATCTTTAACACCCCAATTCATAAAAGGAAAAAAAAAACTCATCGGAAATATTTTGAAAAACTTTTCACTGTGGTCGCAATTCTTCTTTTTGAGTATAAAAGGCCCCTCTTATAAGGCAAAAGGGTTTTTTTGGGGTTTTTTCCAACCATCCCCCTTTTCTCTGTCAAATTTTTTTTTTTTGATCGCGAAAATACATATACTTTAACGCAAGGGATCCTTTTTAAAAAGGTTTAAACCCAATTTTTGAGCTCAATGAGGAAAAAAAAAACAGATAAAATTAAAGGTTTGGGGGAAACGCCCCCCCCCCCCCCAAACGACCACCCAAAGGTTTTATGCCCCAACGCACCCAAACCCCTCTGTAGGCCCCCCTTGAATTTTTCCAGGCCCTTGTGACGCCCCCGCCCGACGACCTTTCCCCTTTGATGCCATGAAAATTAAAAGGGCCCTTTTTGGCAAAAAAAATGTGGAAAGCCCCCTTAAAAACGGTTTTAACCCGGAAAAATATAATTTTAGTTAATTTTTGGAAGTGTTTGAAAAAATTTTTTTTGCGTTGTTAGTAATTTTTGGGAAATTTTTTTGTATTTTTTTATAAGTATGAAATTTTACAGCTTCAGTATTTTACTGATAAACCCAAAAACCATTTACAACACCCCCCTTTCCCGGTGAGTGGACAATTTCTATTAAAATTTTAGAGAAAAAAAATTTGGAAAAGGGGAAAACCCTTCTTTTTCTCCTTTTAAATTTTTATGAAAAAATATTAAAAAAACAGTTTAAATTAACTCCGAGGGCAAAAGTTTGTGGTGGGAAAAAAGTTTTTAAAAAAACCCTACGCCAAGATCGCCCCCCCAACAGTTTTAAAAGTGGGGTTTTCCCTCCTTCCTGTTTACCCTGAAATAGATTCCCCATAAAACTTTGAATTTTTAAAAAACCAATTTTTAATTTAAATAGCAAACTAAATTTGGTTCTTTTTTCCAAATTTTTTTGTGATTGGTTAATTTTAAAAATTATTTTCAATATGTAATAATATTTCATTTAACCCTCAAATTTCTTTTTTTTAACTATTTTCGATCTTGGGAAATGACTAAAAAAAAAAACCCAAAAATAAAAAAAATTTATATTACAAAAAGACTTAATTTTTAAAAATTTTTTTAACTAAAAAATTTTTTAGGGTCAGATTTTTTAATAAATATCAAAAAAAATTTTTTCTTTTTAAGTTTTGTAATTTTTTTATAAGAGGGGGTTTTTTTTTTTTGGGGCCTTTTTTTTTAAATAAACTTAAATGAAACCTTTAAAAATATTTTTAAAAGAATTTTCCACTTATATTTATATATATATATATTTTCAATAATACATAAAACAGTTTTAAAAATTTCTTTAAAATTTATTTTTTAAATTTTAAACTATAAATTCCGTATAAAATTATAGTAAATTTTCAAAAAATTTAAAACATAGTGGGAAATTTAAAAGAGGTTATAGAGTAAAAAAGAGAGGAAATCCCTTTAAATTTAAAAAAATTTAATTTTTGGGAAACCGTTAGGGCCCTGTTTTTTGCTTTTAAAAACCAAAATTAAATTTTAATGCTTTTTATTGTATTTTTAAAAAAAAAAAGCAGCGTTTTTGGGGTACTCAAAATAAGTTACAAAACTTACTTGCTAACGTAAGTTAAAAAAGGGGGTTTTCAATTAACTATTAATTTCTTATAAGTTTTTCAAATAACCCTTTGAAGAGTTTGGGAAGTTATTTTTAAAAAAAAATAATGGACATATAACAAAAAAAATTTTTTCTTTTTTTAACAGGGGCAGTCGTTTTTCACTATCAAGCGGGAAGGGCTTAACCCAAACCTCTTAAATTTTAAATGGTAAATGTAGTATGGTTTTTGTTTTTCTCTCCAAAACCCTTTGACTCTTTTTGGGCCTTTTTTAAATATTAAATCAAATTTGCTTGGGTTTGTTTTTCAAATTTCTAAAAACCCTTGGAAATCTACGGCCCTTTTCTGGTTCGTTTGCTCTACCAAACCCCCAAAACCCTTTCGGCCCTTTGCTGGTTGTTTGTCTGCCGATCGTGGTTTTTTTTGATTTTTTAAAATTTTTAAAATTTTTAGTTTATAGAATTTTTTTGCATAAATTTCGTGAAGTTTACAACAACTACCAACCTTAACAAACCCAAAAAATTTCCGGACAGGTTTTCCCATTAAAACTCATCCAAATTTTTTCCCTTTTTTTTCAAAATTTTAAAAATTTTTGTAAAAAAGTTAATTTAAAAGGGATTGCAAATGTGTTTTTAAGGGGCGGCTGTGCAAATTTGTAAGGGAACGTTATTGAATTAAAACTCCAGCCAAATATTAAAAGTGAATTTTTTTAAAAAAAAAAAAAAGGGGGCCCCCCCCAAAGTAAAGTAACATTTATTTCCTACCTAAAATTTTAAACCAAACTTACTTAAATAAAGGATTACAAAATAAGTGAACGTTACAAAAAAACAAAGGGATTTCAGAATAAAATAACATATTGTGATCGTTTTCGTAAATCACGTTTTTCAATCCTCAGAACCCCAAAGGGTTTTAAAAATGGAAACTTGGTAAGTGAATTTAAAAACCTTTTTAAATTTTAAAATTTTTTGGAATTAATTTTTCAGCTTTTTATTATTTAATTTTTTTGGCAAAATGGTGGTCAGTGCTGTTTAACCCCAAAACTTTGGGGGGCAAAGTGTTTTTTGGGGATTGTAGGCAATAGTTTTCCCTGCCGGTTTTTTTCTTAATACTGAAACCCGGCCCTCCACTCCAAATTTTTTCAAATTTTTTTACATTTTAGACGCCAAAAAAACGTTGTTTTTTGGGATTTTAAGGCGAAAATGAAAGATTATTGGTATAGGATGAAGTGTTGGGTGAATGTAGTCTGGTTACATTTTAGTTTCAACTGTTCCCCAGAAAGGGCCCAAATTTTTAATAGCCCCAAAAGCCAGGGCAAACTAAAGGGACCTTAAAAGCTTTTCGTGGAATCCGAACCCGTAGTTTCTGGTCTGATTTTCAGCTAATTGCAAACCGATACTCAGGTTTTTCCCCCGGGCCAACACCCGCCCCAATGATTTACAACCCCAAACCCGGACAACCCCAAAACTTCTCTAGTAGTGTCCAAAGCCGATAGAAAACCACTGAGCGGAAAAACCAGGGCGGTTTTTAAAAGGGCCGAGATCCAACATATCACCACAATCTCCCCCTTGTTTAAGGGAAAAATAAATAAAATAAGGGCCTGTTTAATGGGCACCAATTTACGTGGACACTAAATTTTGGAGTCTGGGGGGTGTCCATGATGGGTTTGGGGGTCCCAAAGGGCGGTTTTTGTGTAGGAAGAGAAACTGAGTTCAGAAACCTGTTAGTTTTTCTGAAAAACAGGGCCAAAACTAAAGTGGTTTTTTGGGTTTCCCCGTAAAGCGGGACCCTCCCCTAGTTTTTTCTCCCGGTATTGGGCTATCAATAAACCTCTTTCCCGAGCTAAGTCAAAAACCCGATTTGTAAAAAATTTACTACATTCGTTTTTTCTACAGTTTATTTTTAAAATTTCCCTAAATTTGCCCCTATCTTGGGCGATCGGCTTTTTTAAAATAAACAAATAAATAAATAAAAATAAATAAATTAAAAAACCAATTAATGACCAATTTTTATGTAAACTCCCCTTTAAAATCTGTGTGATATGTTTTCCCATCAAAATAAATTTTTTAAAAATGGGGTACCGATTCCCAAAAAGGCGGTTTGGGTTTTTTACTTTTAAAAAATTTCCAAACCCCCTTTCAAAATCTTTCTATATAATTTCCCAAAATTTATCAATTATCATAACAAAGTACAGTGGGATAAATTACGTATTGGTAAAACAACACAATAATTTTAATTAAAATATGTCATTTTTTTTAATTAAATTTTTTTTTTTATTGAAGTAAACAAAATAAATGATTTTGATATAAACAATAAAAAAAGTAAAGAAAAAATTTGCCTTTAAAATGTTTTTACGAAAGTGTTGCCCCGGATAAAATTGGTTTTATGAAAAATTTTTTTTTCCCCAAAATTATTCGATTAATAATTTTCGGATAAAATGGAAAAATTTTAATTTTAATCCCAAATTTTTCTCTGTTGAATTAATTAACGTACCTTTAACTCGAAATATAAAAGGAAGTGGAGTGCCGGAAAAATCAAAAAAAGGGGGCCCAAAAAAAGTAGTTTTAAGCTCTATTTTACAAATATATTTTGTTATTATTTCCCCTATTGGGCTACAGTATTCCAGTTTTTTTTTTTATATTTTAAAACTTTTTGGAAAAAGGGAAATTATTTTTTTTATTTTTTGTTTTTTTAAAAGTGTTTCGTTAGTTATAAATTTTTTATATTTTTTATTCCCAATTTGTAAAATTTTAAAATTTACATAAAATTTTTAAATTTAAATAAGTTTTAAATTTTTTTATTTTTTCATAATAAACTATCATAAATTTAAAAACAGTTAAAAAATTTGGAGTTTTGATGGGGGTTAAAAAAATCTCCCAATATGTCAAATTAAAAAGTTAAATATAAAACAATTTTATAAAAATCTCTTTATTTTATTTTTTAAAAAAAATTTTTTTTACATTAAAATTTTAATCATAAAAAATTTTTCGTAAAAGTTTAAATAAAAAGAATATGACAGTTTTAATAAATAAAAAAATTTTTAAAAGCAATGAGAAAAATTAAAAAAAAAGATAGAAAAAATTTTTCAAATTTTAAAATGTTGGGGCGGATACACCCCAAAAATTTATAATACTCGGTTTTAAAATTTTGGAAAATTTTAGGATTAAACTTTTTAAATTTTTTTAAAAAGTTTTAAAGGACAGTGATTTTAAAAAACAAAAATAACAACCTTTCTCAATTTTCCCATTGCAAAGAGGAAGGTTGGGGGGCGACAAAAAAGTATGTGTTTTCTTTTTTAAAAAATTTTGTAATGAATTTAAAGTTATGTGAGGTTTACTTTTTATTTCTAAACCCCGTAATAAAGGTCAATGCATATTTTAGTAATGTTTTCCTTTTTTGTTTAAATAGTTTACATTGCAAACCCAAATAAAAGTACCAAAACCCCCCAACCAAAAAGTTATAAAAAAAGAACCCCAATCAATAAAATTTTTAAAGCACGTAAGAATAAAAACCCTACTTTAAAAAATACAATTGCATGAAAAAAAGGGTACAAAAACATATTCAGCCCTACTAATTTTGGGGGTGTTTAAAAAATGTATAACAAATAAACATTGGGTTTTTTATATTTATTCGCCGGTTTAAAAAAGGGTTTTTAGAAAAAAAAACAAATTTTTATTTGGGTAACTGGGCCCAAATTTGCAGTTCTTTTAACAGCAAAAATTTAAACCCAAAAAAAATTTTAAAAATAGGGTTTTGTAAAAAACAAAAAAGTTTTGAAATTTTATAAGTAAATAGTGATTTTTGGGGGACGGGTTTCATAAATGTTTAAATTTCTCTTAACAAAACTTCTAGAAAGTTTTAACTGATAAAAGAAGGGAAAACCCTGAACATGAATGAACTAAAGAAAAAATAACACTCCTTTTTAACCCAAAAATTTAAAAAAAATCCCCCCAGTAAAAAAAATTAAAATCTATGATAACAACAGCTTAATATAAAATAAAACCCCAAAAAAACCCTTTTTTTAAAAAATAAAATAAATTTAAAGACTTCAATAACAAGAGGGCAGAAAATGTAAATGCAATAAAAAAAAATAAATGTGACGTTAAAAAATTGGACTGAATTTTTGGGGGGCAATTAACAATATTTTTTTTTTTAACTGGGAAAAGTTGGCTCTTGGCCAAAAAAATGTGGTAAAAAAAACCAGGCTGTAAAAATTGAATAAAAAACATTCTTTTAAAATTTTAAATTTATTCTGTTTTACTTTAAATTTAGTTTTTTTTTTTTTTGTCCCACAGAATACTTTTAAATTTTCAAAAAAAGTTTTTTTAAAATAGGAAAATCTCATTTAAATTATAGTATACCAAATTTAAAAAACAAAATTTTTTAAAATTTTTTGTTTTAAATTTTTTTTAATTTTTTTTATACCCAAAAATTAAAAAAGTGCTTCCCTTAATGTTGAAATTTCATAATCCCCTAATCATTTTGAACGGGTTTTCCCGGGTTTAATTTACTTTCCCCTACTTTTTCCATTATTAAGTATTTATTTCTTTTTTTTTCGCAAATTTTGGTTTTGGTTAAAGGGCAGTTCGGGGTTAGGTTATTGGTGGCTACTAAATTGTAAAAATTTCCCAAAAATGGGAAATCCAAAGAAGTGACTTAAACCCCCCAAAAGTGGAAACCCCGGGGGATAAGGGAAAACCCCCAGTGGAAAAGTAAAAAAATTATTTGGGGGAAAATTTTTTTTTAGAGGCAATATAATAATTATCAAACGGTAGTTTTAAATTTAAAGGAAGCAAAAATTAAGTAGTGGTTTGTGGGAAATTAAAGGGAAAAAATCCTTCATTTTTTTTTCACAAATTTTTGAATGCAAAAAAGTTAAAAAGTAAAGGTTTCAAAAGTTTTTTTATTTTTAATTTTTGGGGGATCCCGGGAAGTGTGTTCAGGGAAAAAAATCAATCCCACAAACCCTTTTTTTTAATTTTTCTTTGTCCCCAAAATTTCCAGGCTCCGTGAAAAATTTTTTCCGAAAGGGGTTCCGTTTTCCAAGGATTAAAAAAAGGACCCTTCCGTTTTTTCCTTTTCTTATAGATAGACTTTAAACCCTTTATTTTTTGACTTTAGAATTTTCCACAAAAATAAAGCTTTGCTTTTTTCAAAAAAACCCCAAATATATTATAAAGGGAAAAGCCAAATTTTTAAAAAATTAGAGAACTTTTTTCCCAAAAATTGCTATCTTAACGCAGCCCCCACGGGGTCGCCCCCAAAATTTAAAAAAATTTGACCTGCTCCGGTGGAAAAAGGGGCATGAATTCACCAAATCCCGAAAACAACCCCCAGTAAAAGGTATTTGACTTTTTGGGGGGGAAATGGCAGTTTAGTAACAACCACGTCAAATTTAGCGTTTTTTACTTTGTAAGAATTTGTAGAATAAATGTTTCCCGATAAATTAACAAAACATATACCCTTTTAAATTGTTTTTGTATAAAATTTCGTTCACTACTGCCAATTTGCAAAATGTCTGAATTAAAATTTTTAAAATTTCCCTTTAAAAAACTTAAAATCAAAATTATAAAAATTTAAGGTATTGTTAAAGTGGTTTCCTAAAAAATAAAAAAAAATAGTTTTAACAGTTCCCTAAAAAGCCCCGTTTCATTTTAATTTTTTTTAAACCTCCCTAAGTTTAAAAAAATTTTGATTAGGGATAAAAGTAAAAAAATAAACGTTTACTTTTCCCCTGGGATATGTATTTATTACACTGTTAAAATAAATAAAAATTTCTTTGCAAAATCCACTTAAATGTGTTTTTCAGATTTAATTTTTTTAAAAAAAAAAGTGAACTTAAACGTATTTTTTTATTTAAAATCTAAAAGATTTTTGGGTTTTTAATAAGGAGGGTTTTTACCCAAAAATGTAAAAAAAAAATAATGTCATAAAAATATAAGAGAAAAAAATAAACCCGGGTTTTTTTTGGACCCTTTATGAGTGGGCCCTTAAACATTTAAGTTTTTTTAAATAAATATTGCGTTTGTATTTATAGTTGAACCTAAATGTATTTGTTTGGGTAATCCGAGGGAAATTTAAAAAACTTTTTCCCAACTTGGGCCCGTTTTAAAATTTAGGAAAAATTTTCCCAAACTAACATTTTATACACGGAAACGCCTACGACTGTTGGGAGGGGGGGAAAACTTCCCTTTTTAATGAAAAATTTCTGTTAAAATTTGTATTGTTGGATTTTAAAGGGTTTACGAACCGAATATTTTTAACGCCCACGTTTCCCTTTTCGAGTTTGGAAAAAAACAGTATAAAAAATTTTCTTGTGTAGACTTAAAAAAGAATTTTGGGTTTGTTAATAACATTTATTTTTAGAAAAAAATGTTTAAAAAGTCCCTCACAACCCACCCAAAAAAATTTTTAATTAAAAAAATAAAATTGCCTTTTTTAAATAATTTTTTCAATTTTTTTTTTATAAATGTATAATTCTTATTAATAAATAAAGAAAAAAAATTAATAAAACCGTCTTTAAAAACTTAAACCAACTATTTATAGCTAACATGAATTGAACTTATTTTTTAAAATCCCTGTCCCTTTTTCTTCAGAAAAACGCCCCCAATTTAATAAAAAAAACGTCGTATTTGGGAAAAGTAAAATTTGGGAAAAATAGTTTTCGAAAGGCATTTTTTTAAAACATAAAACCCCTTTTGATTTTTCGGGGTAATGTCCCCCTTTTTGGGAAGGTTTTTTTTACAATCCAGCTTTATTGGGATTTAAAAAACCCCAAAATTAAAAATAAAAAAAAAAAGTTTTGGGGGGGTGGGAGGGTCATAACACTTTTTGCGTGTTTTGGGAAAAGTGGGAGGGGGCATTGTAAAATGTTTTTGGGTTTTGGGGAGAGTTCCCCTTTTAATGTTTGGGTTGGGGGGGGAGGGTCATAACTAAATGTACGTGTTTTTTAAAGGGGTGGGGGGGGTCGTTTCACATGTATTGGTTTGGGGGGGGGGGTCAAAACTACTCTGCGTAATTTTGGGGAGTGGGGGGGGTTGTTGTACACGTTTTTTCATAACTACCCCTGGTTTTGGAAGGAAATTTGGGGGGGTTCCATGTACATGTTTGGGTGGGGGGGGAGGATCATTATATATGTTTGGTGGGTGGGAGGGTTTATAAAATAATGTGCGTGTTTTAAGAAATGGGAGGGGGCATTGTTTCATGGTTTTTGGGGGGGGGGGAGGGTCCCTTTTATATGTTTGGGGTTTGGGGGGTTAACTGTGCTACAAATTCTGGGCCAGGTTTCCCTTTTCCCGACGGCCTTAGACCCACTTGGCCGCCGGCGTGACAAAAATGTAATTTTTTTTCACTGGGTTTTTCCTTGAAAAAGTAATAAAAAGGGAAAATTTTAAAAAAGAAAAAAAAAAAGGCGAAATTTGTTTCCCGTTTTACAGTTTTATTTTTTTAGAAATTTTAAAAATTGAACCCAATCTATAACCTGGTTTTTGCCCCGCAAAAGTCCCCAAACAAAAAAACTATTTTTCCCTTTAAAAAAAACTAAAAAATAAAAAATTTTGTGGGCCAAAATTTCCACAAAGTTTAAAAATTGAAATTTTTGGGAAGGTTTTTTAAATACATACTTTTGAAAAACAGTAAAATGATTTCCTATAAAATATGCGAGGCCAAGGGGAAGAAAGAAAAAGAGGTCATAAACCCAAAAGTGGGGCCGAAAGTATGTTGAGTTTGTGTGTCCCCAGTAGTTATTTTTTCCCCAAATTTCCATTGGGGGTTTCAGGGTCCGGGAAAAATTTTCAAATCCCCCTCCAAATTTTTCCCCCCCAAAAATTTCAGGATAAATGTGCTTTAAACCCTTAATACGGGTTTCAAAAAATTGTAAATTGTTGTAAAAGTAAAAACATAACTGCCCCTAAGTATTCGCTTCGGGCATAAGAAAGGCCCAAACCCCGGTTTTTTTTTGGGCCCTGTGATTAGCCTGACTTTTAAAAATTTAAAAATTATATGAACAATAAAAAGGGAAATTTTTTAAACCCATAATTTGGCCCTAACGAAAAAAAATTTGGGATAATGGAAGGGCGGAAAATTTTTTCAAAAATATTCCCAAAACATTTTTATATTCTTTAAATAAATTTCCGTGAGTGGTTTCTTAAACCAAATCAGCTGTTCAAAAATCCCCCGTTTTTTCCTCACATAATACAAAAGACATTCAGAGTAATTTTTACCCTTTCCCCCCGCTCCCTTTTAAACCCCCAATAGCTGTTGGGGTTGTAATATCCTGTGTTGTTTCTTTTAAAAGAGGGGGAAAATTGGGAAAATAAAATTTTTTTTGTGGGGAAATTTATGTTTTTTAATTTTTGTTTTCTCAATTTGGGAAAACAAACTTTTGTTTGTAATTTGTTTCCCACCAATTTTCTAAGCATTTTTCTTTCAATTCAATGAAACTTCGACTATCCGGAAACAATTTCCCGGATTTCAAGTACATCTGGAAGTTACCAAGGGAATTACGTATTAAAAATATTTTCGTTAAAATAAAAATTTTAAAAAATTTGAATCTCCCGGGAAAAAGAAAAATTTTTAAAAAAGTTCTTACTTATTTTTTGGTACGAAATGAAAATTGTTAAT
Organism: Stictocephala bisonia; assembly: GCA_035578905.1. NCBI lineage: Eukaryota > Metazoa > Arthropoda > Insecta > Hemiptera > Membracidae > Stictocephala > Stictocephala bisonia. The sequence continues at coordinate 79,773 of JAQJVL010002475.1, forward strand.
TTTTCAGTTTTTTTTTTTTAAAAATATTTAAATAAAAAATATTTTAATTTTTTATTTGGGAATGAAAAAACTATTTGTTCTGTTCATATTTGTATTTATTTTTTATGATCATTAAGATACGGGTGTTTTATGGAAAATGAATTCTTTTCTGAGTTTGATGAGTATAAGCGAGAAAATTTTTTGTAAAAAAGTATAGGTTTAACTAAAGGCTCATTGAGAAATCAACAACCCGGGGTTTGCAGTTTTAACAAGTTTATTTTTTATTTAAATTGGGGGAAAGAACTAAATAGAAATAATTTATAAATTTTTGGGCTTTAAAAAACTTTAATCGAAACAATTTTAATGGGATTTTCCTTTTTTTTTAAAATGGGTTTTTGTTTTTTTGGGTACATTTAAAATCTAATAAAATTAAAATTTTTGGTTTTAGTAAAAACCAAAAATTTACGTCCTAATCAACAAGAAGTTTTTAAAAATGGTTTTTTTTTCTTATTGCATTGCCAAACTATTAAAGTCCTTTAAGAAAGAAGTTTAAAAAACGAAAGGGCCCTTAATTAAAAATTACCCTAACGTGAGTTCCCCGAGATAGTGAGTCAAATTTGGGCCCAAGGGGGGGTTTCAAAAAGTTTTTGGATGTGAATAAACAAAGGGGTCCCACAAGCTGGGGGCTTTAGTGTTTTTAAAAATTTTTGTATTTTTTTGTGTAATTTTCGGTGTACTTTCGTTAATATTTTTTTCAATTTTTCATCTGTAAATTTTTTTTTAAGCCATAATCTTGATGGTTTAAATTTGTCCCTTTTTTTTTGGGGTTTTTGGGGATTTTCCCCCCGGGGGACTAGTGGTTTCAGTGGGTGTAATCCGCTATTAGGCGGCAAAAGTGTTTGGGGGAATATTTGTTTGGTGTTTTGGTTTTTATTTACGTCCTCTTTAAAACCCACAAACGTCCCCTCCCTTGGGTTTTTTATCTATAAAAGACACTACTAAAAAATTTTCCTTTGGGTGTCCCTGTTTTGGGGGGAAGTCAGGGGTTTAGGGGTTTTGTAGGGAAGAAAACTTGGAATTTCCCGGGTTTGTCAATTAGCTGACCCAACGAAAGATACTACATGGTTTGGATTTCACGTAAATCTGAAGGCCCTTTAAAAAGCCCAGGCTACTTGACTATTAATAAATTTTATCTTTCAAAAAAGGCCCAAATTTAGTTAGTAACAATGATCACTGTTCATGGGACTCATACACTCATTCGCCCCCCTTTTTTCCCCCCCGCGTGTTTGTATTTGAGTAATGAATAAGATGGTTTTTTTTTATTTTTCCCGTATTTCTAGCAGCGGCCCAAAAGGGGGTTTGAAAAGTAAAACTAAAAAATTTTTTCTTTTTTTCCCCGGGGGTCCCCTAATAAAATGATTCCCAAAAAAAAAACCCGAAAACTATTTTCGTGACCTAAAATTCACTGTTTTTTTAAATCCTCCGTTCTTTTTGTCCCCCTTTTTAAAACTTCAAAATACCCCTTAAAATTTTTCCCCGGGCCCCGTAACTTATTTAGGGTTTTCTATGTCTCCGGAAAAAAACCTAAAAATTTTTTAGCTCTCTATATTTTCCTTTAATCCCCTCAAGGGTCGTATTTTCATTTTTTCCCCCATATAAAAATTTTTTTGGGAAAAAAAATCTTACAAAAGAATAGCCCTTTTAAAGTAGGGATAATCTTGAGTATTCAAGATGGCTATTTCCCCTTAATTACGGCCCAAAAATAAAATTTTTCCCGAATGTCCCGTCTTGAAATTTAGAGCACTCTTTTCAGCAAAAAACCTTGGAAAAAAACGAGGGGGTTTTTGAAATGCCCACAACCCCAAAGGCATGATTTAAAAGGGAAGGCAGCCGAAAAACCAAAAGCAAAGCCTCTAAATATTGGGAAATTTTTGCCAAGTTTTTAGTTCTCAAAATTCACCTGTTTTTTTAAACCCACTTTTTTTATAAGGGAAATTTTTAGTAAAATTTTATGTTTGTTGGGGGCGTTTTTATTGTTTTAAAATTTTTTCTTATTTTTTGTTTTTTTATCGCATTATTTATATGTTTATCTATTGTTTTATTGTTTTTAAAAAACCCTTTTTAAAAATGCCTTTAAAGAGTATTCTTAAACTTTTAAAAAAATAATTATTGTCTGTTGTATTTGATGCAGTACTCTTGGAAACCCTTCAAGTTTGAGCTAAAACTCAAATTTTCCCCTAAGCGCCCCACATTTTCATCTTTGGGGCCCCTCGGGTTGTCTGAAAAAATGAATTTAAATAAAGTAAAGTAAAAAGGGGGCGATTTAAATTTTATTGCAAGTCTTACAAATTAATGTTTTTTTTTTTTTATTTATGTCACTGCGTTTTTTTAACACTTACCCTTTTGAAAAACCCCCCGGGGGCTGAGGATGGTAAAAACCCTTGTTTACCCGAAAACCCAAACTTTTTTAATATTTGAGTATTTTGTACTATATTGCAATTAAAAAGTACCGGTGAAACACTATTTTATTTGTAAAGGCCGTTTTTTAAAAATTAAATTGGGAAAAAGAATTAAAACCAAATTTGACATTCTTAGCCCCCTACTAGTGCAGAGAAGAAAGAAACAGAGGTTACTGTATGTTTTGTTGAGTAGTTATTTTTCCCTTTTTCCCTGCGGAGGGCCCGAACCCCGGGGACCTTTTTCAGACCCTTTCTTTTTCTCCCCAAAATACTCAAAAAAAACATTTGTAATTATTAAAACACAGGTGCAAAAGATGTACTAAGTTTTCAAATATATTTTTTTAAATGTCAATGAGGCTTCGTTTTTGGCCATAAGAAAGCTATCTTGTTTCCCTTTTTTCTTTTTTTGTAACTAAACAAGAAACCCTAAAAAAATGTTGAATTTTTTTTAAAATAAAATTTTTAATATCAAAAATTAAAAAAAAAGCTTTGGGAAAAGTAAAAAGCAACTATTCATATCCGTGGGCGTCGGAAAATTACATTTTTCACTCTTAGATTATTGTGGGGGGAAAAAAATAAAGGAAAAATTTTTCAAAAGTCCATAAAAAAACGTGGGCTAAGTAGCTCCAGTTTTTCCCCTTAAGAAGTTTTTATATCCGGGGTTTTTGAAAAACTGGGATTGCTTAAAAATGTTTGATAGGGGCCTCTGTTACAGGAAGTATGGCGCAGTTTTAGATTCGATGGTTTTGTCGTTAGTGCTCCCTTTCCCCTCCAGTTCCCACTTTTTTGTTAAAATCCTTTATGTTGTTTTCTAAACTATAGTAAAAATATGAAAATCACCAATGTATAGTTAAAAATAACTTTAAATTTGTTTTTAAAATTTTTTTAATTATCTTTTTAAGGGAAAAAAATAAATTTGTTAATTTGTTTTTTTCCCAACTGCTTTTTTTAAAATTTAAAACATTTAAAAAGTTTTTTATGCATTTAAAAAGGTTTAAAATTGAAACCAGAATGAAAAAATGCTATTTTATTTTAATTTGGGAGACCCGCTACGTTTTGAAATCCCTCAATTTTGTGTTTGGATAAAAATTTAAAAATAATTGAACTAAGGGGGATGAAAGGGTTTAAAAAAAAAAATTTTTTGAAAAAAACCCTAAAGACTTTTTTACGATACGGAATTGGATTGGGACTGAGCGACAGGGAGTTAGTTCCCGGCTTCCCTTTAGAAGGGAAAGCTACGACATGGTGACCATTTCACTCCCCCTCGTTCCGGGTTTGGGCAATGCGACAAGCGATGCACAAAAGTTCTGGGTCGCCCGGGTTTTTTTTAAACCCCGTAATGATTTAAATCCCCTTCCCCGGAAAAAACCTGACAAATCGGGAGTGGATAGATGACTTTCATGCCCAAAGTCCCCCAAACCATCCCCCTCACAATTAATTGGGAGGAACCAACACCCGGGTTGTCAGTGAAATACCCGAAGGGTTTATACCCTTTTTCCCTTGAAAAGTAACCAAAGGGGAAAAATTTTTTGGAAATGAAAACCCTTTACATAGCTTGTGGGGTTTTTTAATGCGAATAGAATGAAGATATTGGGGTAGGAAAAAAGTGTTGGGGAGTGTAGTCTAGTTTTCTAACTGGTTTTTAAATTTTCCCCAAAAGGGCAATTTATTAATAGCCCCAAAAGCCAACAATATTTTGGGCTTTTTCAGCTTTACGTGGATTCCCCCAACCAAAGGGAGGGTTGGTCTGATTTCAAACCCCCAAATGAAAAAGTTTTTGACACTCAGTTTTTTCTTCCCTAAAAACATCCGAACCTTTACTAATATCCAAAATGGGCACCCCAGACGTTCCCCCTAGTATATCCACGGGCGTTTGGGAACCAAATTTATGGACGCCGTGTTGGTATTAAAAAGGGCCCAAACATGGACCCTATCGCCTACAAAACTCCCAAACCCCTTGGGCCCCAAAATAGCTGGGGGGACAGCACTGGCCACCCCGTGGGGCCGGAACCTAAAATAAAATGCTTTAAAACCCCTCCATCCCTAGCGAAAACCCCATTTATTTTCCCCTATATTTAATTTTCCCCCAAAGGTGAATCTTTTTTTCAAAATTAAAAAAATTAAAATATTTAAATTAAAAATTTTTTTAAAATTTTTAAAATATAAAAAAAATAATTTTTAGGGTTTGTGGAAAAAAAATATACAAGCGAGATTTTCCTTTTTCAGTTAAATGTTAGTATAGTTTCCATTAAATTTAAAACAAAAGTTTAAAGTTAAAATTTTTTTATTAAAATGGAAAGAAAAATATATAAAAAAAATTTAAATTTTTTTTTTGAAATAATGTAGTTTTTCCTGGTAAAAAATTTTTGGATCAAAAAATAAAAAAAAAAAAAATTAGTAATGTGTTTTTTAAAAAAAAATGTAAAGGGCCCAAACTAAATTCCCACATTTTAAAAGGAAAGTAATCAAAAAAATTTTTGCGCTAGTTTTTAAAACTGATTTTTTCTTTTTTCAAAATTTACCCCTCATTAAAATTTTTTATGGTTTTTGCCAAGAACTTAAACTGATAAATGTTTTTCCAAAAAAAAGTTCTTCCCCAAAATTTTTCTTCTACAAAAAATTTAAATTGAATTAAAATGGGAATTCTCCCCGTTTTGAAGTTTCATAAAAAGTGGTTTTCGCAAATACCAAACATCGAGGGGAAAGCCAGCTGGGGGGGTAACAGTTTAAAAATTCACCTCTAAGTAAACGGAGGGGTTTTTACAAAATGTTTGGGAATACATTTTGTGCTATCGAAAAAGAAGATTTAACGGGCCCCCTGGGCCATTAAATATATGAACCATTTATAGGGATTAAGGGTTAAAAAACACATTTATAAAGCTCTAAATTTTATTTCAATCATTTAAATACGTGAAGTACATTTTTTTTATATAATTTTTTACGATTTTGATTGCGAAGAACAAGCATACAGATGAGGGTTGGGAAAGTTTGTTATCGAAAGTTTTAAAATCTAGAAAGAAAAAACTGAGGGAATTAATTTTATTTATTGTTTGTGATTAAAACAGATGTTTGTAGTTTTTTTTGGGCTTTCCCGAAAAAAAACAGTGGGATAAGAGATTTTCAACGTCCTGGGAATTTCTGGGGGGGAAAGAATGCAAAAACTATTTACCAACAAGTAAAATTTAAGAATTTCCCCCAAGTAATGCGTTTTAACATAAAACCCCAAATTTTTAAAAAAACCCACCGCAGAGAGAACTAAAAAACTAGCTAGGTTAAGTAAATTTTTTTTTTTGATGAATGAGCCAAAATGTCCCGAAATTACTAAGTTAGAAACGGCGGGATTAATTCCAAAATTAATTAAAAGTTTCAGGGTGTTTTTTAGGGAAAAATAACTGAGTGTAGGGTTTTCAGTTAAACTGCAAATTTAAACCCAAAACTACATGGTCCGGGTTCCAACCCTAAAGCGGGTTTGGGCCCCAAGTTTTTCCCTGGTTTTTGGGCTATTAATCAAAGCTTCTTTCTAAGGAAAAAGTTTAAACCCTTTGCAACAATAGTACACGCGTTCGTTACACCATTTTCCCAAACATTAAACCCCCCCCTATTCCCCCCAAATCTCTTTCGATTGGTTTTCATAATAATAATTATTGAATATAAATTTTTTGTAACTAAATTTTTTTGGCCCCCATTCCAAATTTCCCGGGTTTTTTTTCACTATAAGCTAGTCCCAAAAATTTTTTCCCAAGGACTTTTAAAAAGGGTTGAGAAAAGTTTTTGAATATGTAAGGGGAAACCCAAAAGAAACACCGTATGGCTGGTCAGGATGGAAAAGGGGTCGTCATATCGTTCCCATAAATTTCTGTTTACAAATTTCAAAACAACACACCCTGCGCGTAGTAAAAAGGGGGGTAACGACCACCCTGTTGGGGGTGTTAGGGGAAAGGGTTTAAAGGGCAACAGAAGGGTCAATTTTCTCCAAAATGGCGGCCGGATGGGGAGTAAAAAAGGGGTTTAACATATGTTTCTTTTTTAAATTTCTAAAATTAAAAGTTTACAAAACAACACACAAAAATGCGTAGTCGGGAAAGTAAAAAGGAAAACCCTGATAAAAGGTGGGGGAGGGGGAGGTTAAGGGGGCAAAAGAAGGGTCAATTTTCTCCCAAAAAAAGGCTGAGCCAGGATGGCAGTAAAGGGGGTTTATCATATTGCTTTTATTACTAACTTACAGTTTTCAAACAAAAAACACAGGGGGGTGTTTAAAGGGAAAGTAAAGACACCCTGAAGGGGGTGTGAGGGAAGTTAAGGACAACAAAGGTCAAACTCCAAAATGGCTTTAGCCCCGGTGGCAGTAAAGGGTTCACAAATTTTTGCTTTTTTTTACTAACTTACCGTTCAAAACCAAAAACACATTTCGCTAGGGACGGGAAGTAAAAAACACCCCCGATTTGAGGTTTTGGGGGGTAGGTTAAAAGGGCAACAGAAGGGCAATTCTCCAAAATGCTGGCCAGGATTTGGGGTAGAAGGGTTCATCATATGGCTTCTTTACTAAATTACAGTTAAAACAACACCAAAAGGGGTTAGTACGGGAAATAACGACAAAACCCTGGTAGAGGTGTGAGGGTAGGGTTTTTAAAGGGCCAAAAAGGAAGGTCAAAAAGGGTCCCCCCAAAAGGCTGGCCAGGATTTTCATTACAAGGGTTTCTATATAATCACAGAGCGTCTCTCTCCTTTCTCGTTCATTTTTTCGTGTCCTTTTTTACGTGTCGGTTTTAATTTCTATGCGTTAAACAATTTTTTAAAATTTTAAATTTCAAAACGTTTGGGGAACATTTTTTTTTACGACAAAAATTTTAAAAATATTTTCTAAAAAAAAACTTTTATAAAAACCCAAATTATATTTCCCCCTCTTACAAAAACCCGGGAAAAATTTTAAAGATTTAAAATGGAAATTTACTTTTAAAAAAGTTTCGTAAATTATTTTAACCCTGGATTCAGTTTTAATAGTTTTCGGAAAGACTGTAAATTTTTTATTTATTTATAAAAGGGTTTCGTAAGGGGTTTTTAATATGGGAAATTTATTTATAATAGTTACCGAAAAAATGTAATTTGGTTTTTAATTTTTTAATCGTTACGGAAAAAAAGATGAAAACTACGATATTTTGGGCCCGTTTGTTTTAAATTTAAAAAGTTTGGGGTGCGCAAATTTTTCCCTCTTTTAAAAAGTTTTTTGTTTAAACGTTTTTTTAAAAATTTAAAAAGTGTCAGAAAATTTGTACTAGAGTAGTGCATTTTAAAAAATTTACGGGTTATTTTTTTTTATCGATAGATGTTTTTTTAAAAAGACTTGTCTCGCAGTCAAACCAATTTTTCGTTTTTCTTAAAAATTTTATTGAAAGTGTTAAAATCGGCTTTTGCTGTAACTCCGAGGGTTTTCCCCGGGCCCCGTGTTATTTACAACTGTCCCCCTCGGCTTTCACTCCCAAAAAAACTTTTGATAAAGAGTTTTTAGGGGTTTATATTAGAAAAGGAGCTGGGAAACTCTTTTGTTTTTCACATATCTTTTTTCTCTTTTCAAAAGTTATTTTTACTTTTTTTAAACGTGTATTTTCTTTGTTATTTTTTAGTGTCTGGGATCACTGAAAAAACATTAATAATAAATAATTCAAAATTGAACATATTAGTTCGAAGATTACATCCAGCAAAAAGCAAACAATTTGTAAATAATACGGACATTCATGGGTCAGTTTTTTTTGTATGTTTTTTAAGTAAATTTCCAATTTATTAGTAATTTTTTTATAGTCCCCCATTCACGATAAAAAAAATTACGATTTTAATTATTTAATCTTTTGTTTTCTGGGTGATTACTAAAAAGTTTTCTTTAAAAAGATACTTTTTTTAATTTTTTGAAAAAAACATACTTGTTTTTTAAATTACATTTCTCCTGTTCAACATATTTTGGAAAGACAAATTTTTTAATTTTTTTAAGGAAATTTATTTTAAAAAGTTAAACAAACTTAAAAATTCAGCTATTAAATTCAATGAAACGACTTATATAAATACAAGAATTCAAAGCTTTGACAATTTTGGGTTTCCCCATCATTTTTTTTTTTTTTTTTTTTTTTTTTTTTAAAAGGGTTTTTTGTTCAGTTTCAAAGAAAAAAAAAACCCTGGGGGGAAGATTTAAAAAAGAAAATTCCCTTTTTTTTAACTATCTCGTAAAAACATTGCATATCCTACCTAATTTAAAATATCAACTTTACTTAACCAAAAGGTTTGGGACTTTTGGTTTCAATCCCTTTCCGCAGTTTTTTACCCGGGGAAAAATTTGATTATGCAAAAAACAAGTTTTCCAACCTTTTCATAAAAATACCCAACATTACATAAAATAGTATTGTGTGTTTTTTTTTGTTTAAATCCCTATAATTTTTTAAAATTTAAACTTTTTTCAAAGCCAACCATTCGCACGAAACGTGTGACAGATAAGTCTTCATCAGAAATTCAGAACTTTCTCAGGTAGGGAAATTTTTTAAAATGAGAAAAATTCCCCCGACGTGTTTACACAAAATGCTAACTAAAAGTGAAAAAATAATTATCCCCCTCACGAATCCCCTAAAAATGGGGGCCCTGGGAAATCCCTTATTGTGGTGGAAAGGTGAATTAAAAAAGGGGTTTTTCTATTCTAAAAGACTAAACCCTTCTTGTGCGTTTGATTCTGCTCTCCCTTTAAAAACGAAAATTTGAAAAAATTTTTCAAATTTTTTCGCGTTTTTTTTAGTGTTTTTGGGGAAAAAGGAAACCCAATGAAAATTTTGTAGAATTTTTTTATTGTATTATTTTTTAGAACTTAAAATAAGGTTAAAAACCCATATTGATGTTAATTTTACCTTACTCTCCCTTTAAAATTAAATTTAAAGGGATTTTGGGGGCCCTTTTTTCTTTATGTCCCACTACTTTTTCCAAATTTATTCACTAACCCCTACTTTTCTATTTGCAATTAAAAATTTTGGGTTTGGTGGGTACTAAGGTTGATTTTCCCAAATGGTAAAAAACCAAAAGAATGCGCTTAAAAAACATATCTTTTGTAAAATTTTTTAAAAAGGGAAAACCCATAAATAAGGGCCCCGATATGGATTCCCAGCGGGGGGAGGAAAAAAAAAACCACAGTGGACGTAAAAAATTTTTGGGGAAACTTTTTTTTAGAGCAATAGGTTAAATTTTTCAAGCGTTTGTGGGAAATTAAAAGGAAAAAAAATCCGGTAAATTTTTTAAATTTAAATTCCCTTTTTTAATGTAAAATAAAAAATATACGAGCTTATGAATTTCGATTTTAAAATGTATTCAAACATTTTGAAAAAAAAAAAAAAAAAAAGGGGGTTTTTCCAAAATATTGTTTTTGTCAATCTATGGGAAATACCAAATGATACAAGTTAAAGTATGATTGGGAAATAAAGTTTTCCTTTTTTTAACACCTGGTCTATACTGAAATTCCGAAACACTAATGGCTGCGTGCATTTTAGTAAGCTTAAGTCGAAACGGGTCCCTGAGGTGAATTGATTTTGGGGCAAAAAGAGCATTATGATTTTAAAGGGGAGGTTTTTTAAATTTAATTTTTCTACCACAACTAAATAAATATTCTTTTCCTCTAAAAAAATGTTCCCCAATAATTTTTTACGTCCCACTGGGGGTTTTCCTTATCCAAATAGGAGGGGAAACCCGATACGCTTTGGGCCCAAAAATTTTTTCGCTTTCCAAAAAACTTTCCCACGGACAGCGCATTCGGTGGTAAGTCAATCATTGTATTTACCCGTTTGGGGATGGGAAATTGAGTAAACCACCCCAACCTGAAACCCAACCAAACCGTAATTGCGATAAAAAAAGTTTTTTGGGAGTGAATTAACGGGAAAAAAAAAAAGGCAAGGAAAATGTCATAATTATCATGGGTTTAAAAAAGAATACGTCATCATAAATTATAAAGCCCCCCAACAAAACCGAGGGCCCAGCGGGTTTTTACGAAACATTAAAGACTTAGGGTAGTGTTTTTGGGATATAGAAATTTTTATCCCCCTTTTAAAATTTTTAAACTTGAATTTTATAAAATCCCTAACAAACCCCTTTTTTTGATTTTTTTTAAAAAAAATTTTCCCTTGCCAAAAAAATTTTTTTTTTTCCCTTTACTTATTTGTAGCTAGAGGGCCAAAAAAAAATATGCATTTCCCCTTCTTTTTGTATGTAAACTTTTCCTTTTTAAGCCAAAAAACCCTTAAAAAAACATTTCCACCAAAAAGAAAATAACACAACAAAAAACCTACTAAGAAAATTGGGGGGAGTTTCAGCCATGTGTAGTTTGGTTTTGCAAAAGAATGTATTTTCGCGAATGTGGGTTTTGGGCCCAAAAAATTTCAAGGCAATGCTCGAATTCCCGGGTCGGGTAGGTTGAAATACAAGTAATGACAAAAAAATTTTACACCAAAAAGAGCTGGAAAAACAAACGCTCAGTTTTTTGTAGTGTGGGGAAAAGGCCCTAAGTGTGCAAGTTTCCCCCCCCCTAAAAAGTGTATGTTTGGGAAGTAAAATTGTCATAAACTTTAAACCCCATTTAAAGTCTTTTTGCCGTTCCCATGAAACAATTTAAAAGCATCTTCGCCATGAATTGGGGGCTATGGTCTTAAAAAAACAAATATGACCAGGAAATAAAATTTTTAGGGAAAGAGTTTTGGTTTTCCCAAATTTCTAATAGTTTTTTGTTAGGTATCGTTAGTCCCTTTTATTTGGGGAAAAGTTTGTATATTGGGGGAAACCAATTTTTTAACAGTATGATTTCCCTTAAAAAAAAAACCCCTTAGTATTACAAAAAAAATTTTTGTAATACTAAGTGAATTAAATTACTTTTAAATGGGAGGTCTAGTTATAGCCCTTTTTTTCATAAATACAAAGTTTAATGGCAAAAAAAACGAGTCAGTAGTTACCTGAAAAACATTATAATTGTTTTTTTCTGGGGAAAATTCTTATTCAACAAAACCGTTCAACAGCCCGTAAAGTTTTTTATATCAAAATTTTAATATAGTTTAAAAGTTGGGACTCAAAACAAATTAACCTTTTTTATTTTTGTTTAAGAAAAACTGGGCAAAAGAGTAGATTTTTGGGAAATTCTGTCTGAATGGTTTGGTACAATTTAAGAACGGAAAACGTGGGTTCATCGTTTTTTCTAGTCTTCAAATTTTTAAAACCCGCCTTTGAGGAAACTGGGTTTCCCCTGGCTTCTAAAACAGTCAGACCGGGGTTTGGGACCATCGATGTTTATATATCGATGGTTGCTTCCAGTCGAGGGTGCAGGGCTGACACGTGGGTGGCACACTGCACCTTTTTGTATACCAACCGGTTGCCCCCTCGGGTGTGTATATATATCGATGGTTCGCTACTATTTTTTCGATTAAAGGGGACAGACATGTATTTTGGCCCCACTCCTTTCGACTGAACTTTCCACATGAACAAAGAATAATTATTTGCTATTCTTGCTTTATTTGTTTCTTATAAACCCACATCAACGATCCAAGGATAATCAGCAGGTTATAAATAATAAATTTATACGCGAGACTACTTTTTAAAATACTATATGAACTTAAGCAAGCAGTAGGCCTACCGTCAACTAAGACATGAACTTTGTACCGGGTCTTTGACCGGTACATTACGTTTTTTTTTTCGTCGTTGTCTGCCAGGCTGCCTGAGATTCGCTTTCGCCCGGCGATTCATGTACTTTGGTGGCCGTTGGCCCAGTTCCGTTTCGTTCCGTGTTCCAGCAGCTTCGGTCAGGTTGGCCTGGCTGTTCAGTTGTCTTTTGCTGCCTGCAGAAATAGACATGCTCAGATAGACACACTAAAACTCCAGGGTCCTCGAGTGGGACATCTGCCCCTCAGCCTGTCATCCGGGGAAAGTTTGACCATCCACACTGCCAGCCTGGCCTGAGGACCATGTATAGAGGCCATTGGTGACCCTGCTGCCCACCTACATCTTTGGGTATGAGTCTTCTGTCCTCAGGTCAGTGCTTTCCATCTTGTTTTCCCGGCGGCTGAGCTGGGGGTTTTGAGGCAGATTTATTTTATAAAAAAAAAGGAAGAAAAAAAAGTTTGTGGAGCAATTTAATGTGGCCTAGGCCTAAAGTGAACGGACCAAAGTGATTTATGCAACACAGCCATGGGGACCTCTATATGTGTATTTTTTTTTATTTAAAGGAAAAAAAAAAAACAAAATACAAACAAAAGGAACTTTTGATGTTAATATTTATTTATATTTATTATTTCTTGTTATTTAGTTTTAACTAGTTTATTCTGTTGTTAGATATTTTAGAGTTTATATTTGTTAGGTCCCTATTGTTAGATTGTGTTATTTATTTTTATGCTTAGGCCTAGTGATTTAGTTATTTATTTATTTATTTCGTGTTTGGGATTATAGATGTCTTGAAGTGCATTTTTACTCGAACGGTACCGTGTTAGATTTTCTTTTTAATTGTTTAATTTTTTAACTCACCAAAAGGGGATTATGGGACTTTTACTTATTTTCTAATTCGGAGCTGCCCAGGGATTCCGGCTTACTCCTGGCCCGGTGGAATCAAGGGATGTGGGCTGAATTGCCGGTTTAATTGTTGTTTGCCAGAAGTTTTCTAAATTTTCACTCTTATTTGGGGCTTAAAATCTGCTTACGTTTTGGGTGTCTCTGGCTAGGCTGCAGATAGGCCATGTAATTGTTAATTGGTAATTTTGGTATTTGTTGAGTTTGTTGTTTTTGTAGCTTTTGTAGCTTTTGTGTCTTACCTTGTTAATTTTTAGTGTTTATTGTTATTTATTGAAGTGCGAATTGATATTGTGGCCTTCTACCTATTTTATATTGTGGCCTTCTGCCGTTTTTGATAAAATTAATTTTTTGCTTCTTGATAATAAATTAGTTTTGCTCAGCTGCCGAGTTTTATTTTGACCCTCCAACTGCCACCCGTGATCCCATCGCTCGACTTGTTTTGAGCCATCCCCCGGTTGGCACGCTTACCAGCTTTGGTGGGGGGGGGGGGATGGGTCTCAACTTATATCAATTTCAGGTTATATAAATACTCACAGTCCGTATAAAAATACTGTTTAACTTGTTTATCAACAAGAAAATAACACCCCTAAACATTTATCACACCGACCCCATCACTCGCTGTGCTCAAACCACGTCAGCATTCGGCCTCGGTAATGACGGTTTTCAGTAAGTCTCACTCGCTGCGCTCGTGACATCTCAGCCCTGATCTGTGTCTCGTTAAGTATACACTGTCTCATCATGATATCTACAAAATCAAAACCACAAAACAAATATTTGTATTATTTTAATTGTCTGCTATTTATTTTAACGTGTTGTTAGACTAATAGTATCAATATGCAATAAAATAGCTCTAAAGCTGCTTTTACGCTTATGGAATGGAATGTTGTGTGAAAAAATGTTCCTGCAAAACAAATCTGCATTCCCTCAAAATTTTGAAGATCTCATGATGAGGCATTGTGTGAGTGGGGTTTCACTCACATATATGATATTTGTTTCTAAGATACTACAATATTGTAAATGAGCAACAAGAAATGTAGGGAATTTTCAATTTTTGCACCTACTGACAGCCATTGCTCGTCACACATGTAAGAAAAAACGTTTTCTACTGTACAGAACGTCAGCTGTGCTCTATAGCACAGTTGACATATATATATAATATATATATATATATATATTATATATATATATATATCATGTCAACTGATATATATATCTATATCTATATATATATATATATATATATATATATATATATATATATATATATATATATATATATATATATATATATCACATATATCACACAATATCTGACCTATGTCAGATATTGCACAGCTTAGGATCTCGTAAGACGGAGCTGTCACTGAGGCCAGAATAATTGAGGGGATTGTCACAGAACTCAGAGAGTACTTGATCAGAAGTACCATAGCTCAGAATATTACAGCACGAATTCCTAAACACAAAAACTGCAGTTTTTTCCATTTTCTCTATGCTAGTGGCATTTTTTATGAGAGTACGCAGACTTTGTTAAGAAACATGGTCTACACCTCTTTGGACAATTATTAAGAGGATCTTCCAGGAATTGAATCTCTAAGACTCTGCATTGAAGCAGAACTGCTAACCATTAGATTAGAAGTTGTCGCACAGGTCAGAATAATTCAGCGAATCATCGCAGGGCTCATACGGTGTTTGGAAAGAAATTAGAAGCCTATAACAAAGAAACTTAACCCCATAACAAAGAAACTGAAGCGTTTTTGTCTTTATACGCCAGTGTAACTTTTTATGAAAATATGTAGACGTTGTTGAAGATCCAAACTCCTTTGGTAATTTATTAATTAGGCCCGCGACCCTCTGGATTGGAGTCAGATGTGCTAACCACTAGACTAGCAAGAGCCCTAGACTTCTGAAGTTGTTGCATATGTCAGAATAATTCAGCAAATCATCGCAGAGCCCATACAGTTTTAGGTCTTTAAGTCCCACAGCTCAGAATCCTAATCACGAATCCCAGAAATTTTTCTGTGCTTTTCCCACAGCACTGTGTAGGCAAGTCCGACACTTGACTCTGACTTTATTATAAGGGTAATAATGTCGATAAGGTGAACTTTATAGCATCATAAAAAATTTTGCGAACTAAACAAACGTGAAGAACCGGAAAATACGGAACCTACATGAGCTGGCCCACACAGTGTAAACTGACACGGGACATTCATGACGGAAGAATGATGATGCCGATAAAGCGAACCTAACAGCGTCTGGTTGTTGTGGGCAAAACAAATGGTTTGTTTAAATACTGATAGAGTTTGGAACACTGCAACCGGTTTTTCTGCGCCTACCTCTTCGAATTCCTTCTCTAGAGACTTGTATTCGCTTTCCTGGGCTGTTCCGCTATTTTATTTTATTATTATTATTTTTTCTTTTTGCTCTATTTTGCTTAATCCATAGTAATAGAAAGATAAATATATTAAATTTAATAGTTTGTGATAGGGGGTAACAGAGATTATGTATTATTTTAAAATATTTTTGGAATAAGGTATTAATATTAAAATGTTAGAATAAGGTCGGGATTCAAACCTCGACCGCTCGCATTGAAGTCAGGAGTCATTAGGCTAGGAAACCAGTGTGGTGCTTTACGCATTTCATAAACTACAACATTTTTTGTTGTTTATGAAACCCGCATTTTCGCTAATTAATTATTTAGATCATGTAAACTTCTTTACTTAGCTTCCTTTAATTTTCCAGTACGTCTATTCTCAACTACTTTCCTACTCTATAAATTTGTGACTATGCATTTTCCACCGTAGCTTTCAATGATACGGCTCTTTAAGACTGTTATAACATTTTCGCTATTTAAATTTAATGAAACACTAAAACCTGCAAGAGAAGAATATGGAGCACTTTACAACTCAGAAAACACGACGAATCCCTTCAATGAGTATACGAAGATAAAACAAGATTTGGTATGAGCGATCGGGGTATTTTTTTGCAGAAGAAAAACCACTCATATACAGTTTTCCATTAGAACATATTAAAGAATATTAATGGAACTTAAACTCTGAATAGAAATAAAAAATCAAAATACTCAAATTTAATAGGATTCGATGATTATTTATACGGAAAATTATATATGCCTAACAAAGATGACAAAAACTTAATAAGTTCATTTCTCACCAGATCTTTGTTAGGCTAGGTTAAGGGCGTTTTGCTATCGGTGGCCCTTTAGCTACAAAATATGCGACAAACACACTGCAAAACAAATGTTTCATTTTTTTAAATTTGGGTTTATTGAAAGTACCTTCAGCTCATGTTTATATGTGCGTTTTTTGGGTGTGCATATCAACATAGTGTCTACTGAAACACACGTATAAACATATATCTAGATCTATATGTTTTTGACTTTAGTCTTCAGGCAAACAAGCGCCAGACTGCGCGTCGGGGCGGAGACTTTGTTGTCTTTAGTAATAGGAAATGGAAGTGGTTTGGTGCAAACCAAACTTTGGCTGCCAAAGTCAACTGGAAGAGGGCAATAGAGGTTCAACAACACATCTGGTCTAAAATAACACAACGTTGCATTAGTGGGTGGTTGCTCAAGACTGGGGGACACAGGTGACATTTGAACTACACCTGACAACTTATGTATATTCCAAGATAGTTTGTGCAATCTTCAATAGTCTGCTTAAAAGTGGTTTTGTTTTTTATTCTGACAGGAAGGGCAATATTCGATCAGGTTAAGTTAGGTTTATGTTACGTCTAGAAAAGACCGGTTATGTTGCGCCTGTCTTAGTTAGGTTATAGTACTGTACGCTGTTTTAGTAAGGTTATGTTACGTCTCATTAGCTAGGTTATGTTTTTGTTTGTTTTAGTTAGGTAGTGCTATTTCTGGTTTAGTTAGGTTATGTTACGTCTGGTTTAGTTAGGTTGTGGTACATCTGGTTTTTACTTCCATACTGGTTTATTACATGGTTATGTTACTTCTAGCTTTGTTACGTTAGAGGTTATTTTATGTCACGATTAGTTCAGTTACGTCTGATTTAGTTGGATTGTGTCACGTCTAGTTTAGTTAGGAGGCTATGTTTCTACTAGTTTAGTTAGGTTTTGTTACGTCTGAAGTTAGGTTACGTACGTTTCGTTTAGTAAGGAAGTTACGTCTGATTTAGT
>JAQJVL010002476.1:0-61131 GCA_035578905.1 Stictocephala bisonia
TTACAGGCATAAGTTTATCAGTAACACTTACAAAATGCTTATTAAATTTACTAGCAACCACTGACAAGTCTGTTAAAAGAGACCCATCATTATCTATCACACTGAAGTTACTTTGTTTATCATTACTTACACCGACTTCCTTGTTTATTACAAACCATGCTGCCTTTGATTTACATTTAGAAGAACCTATATTTCTCTTTGCTTCTTTAACAACTTTTTTTTTAATTGTCTTGTATTTTTTAACATAGCTAATAAATTCCCTATTTTTTGCCATAAAATGAAGTTCTCTTTTTTTTTTTTTTTTTGCAGAAGGAATTTTTATTACGTTTGTAGTTCAAAGCATGGAAGCAGCACTGTATCTACATCTAACAAGTTTTTCAGGGAAGCAGTGATTTTAGTTTAGCGTAAATAATTTTAAATATGATGCATAATTTTCGTCATAAAAAGATCTGGATTTAAATTCCAGTTCATGTTACTTAAAAAATCACTTAAAAGTGAAACACTTTCAGCATTATAAAGCCTTTTTCTTTTTATATTGTTATTATATAAAGTTTTGTTTATTTATATCCTTGCAAACAATGCTCTATGATCAGAAAAACCAAGATCATAGCTAAAAGAATCAATCGGTGAACATTTATAACTAGTAAATATTTATAAATATGGGTAATAGAGTTATTAGTTACTCTAGTTGGTACAAAAATTCAGCATTAATTCATTTTGAAATAAAATATTTGTCAAAGAATGCACATAAGTATCACTCTTAAAAACATCAGTGTTAGTGTCAGATAAGATAATAACTCTTCTACCTGGTTTTACCAGTTTAAGAAAAGAACTTAGTTTATTAACAAATAGCTGTAGAGTTCTCCTTAGTGGAGGAGATGGAGGAGATGTCCTATAGACAGAAGCAACAATAATATTAAGATCTAACAAACAGCTTAATGAAACATCCTTCATAGGTAGTTAAACTTATTAATAACAGTAAATAATAAAGTTTTTAATAAACAGATAGGAGCCACCTCTAACTACTTTACGAGCATAATATGCTGCCAGTGTGTAACCCTCTAGTATATTTAAAATTTATACATTATTTACATTCAAACAATGCTGATTTAAGGATAATACAGATACACAATTATTATATTCATTAAGGAAAAGTTGCAGTGGTTCTTTAGTAAAAAAAACCTTGAATATTCAAAAACATAAACAACAAATTAACAGTATTCTTCTTACTTTTATGATTTTTACAATGTTGCTCAAAAAGCAAAAACTCTGTAATAAATTATGAATTAATTGACTGGTTACTATAATTTGAGAGGATAAAACATGAGAATTCAAACAATTTTTTCTCAAAAAGCTGTGCTATCATTAACTTGTACATCATCATCAGTTGTAGGCTCAGATAGTTCATTAAAAGATTTACTATTGTGTAACCAACCACTTGGAGTTTCACTGTTAAACTGAACTGAAAATTACTTCAATGACAAACCAAACAACACAGCCTCACATACACTAGTATTTACATCATTGCCTGAAAGACGATCGTATACAATGGTATGGGTGGGTGGGAGTGATGGGGGAACTGTCTGCCACTGTAGACGTATTCCTTCTTTGGCAGGATTCAGTGGAAGGCTAATTACGCCAGGGTGATGATTCAGATGCCAAAGTTGTCTAAAAACCTTCATCGGTGAAGAAGCAATAGACTTAGAAGAAAATTTGCTTGACGCATCGCCAACTACAGACAATAATTTGAACCAAGAAATCCTGATGGTTCAAACCACTGTGCATGGTTCTTACTGAGTGCTTATTATCAGTTGCAATCCTTTTCTTGGCTCCAGTTTCTTGGTGCACTGAATAATTCTATTAATAAAATGGTTTAAAGGAATGCGGTCTCTTACTCGTACAACACCAATTTGAGAACAGAACAGACAGTTAATCTCCTTGTTTTAAAATCTTTGATCTAATACTGCGTCATAATTTTCTAAGGTTAGCTTTTCCATAGACATGCAATTTAGTAATAAGGCTATAGACTCCATTTCCATTATTAATCGTTTGTAAGGCCAAATGATTAGATATGCAGTCCCACATTGTAGGCTTACCAAATTTTTTTTGAACTTGATTGCAACGCCTGCAGACAAATTAGAACAGTCTTTCATGGCCAAGATCGCCAGAAATGCAATGGAAAAAGACAACTGATCCTTTATGACAAAACACCTTGAAAACTTTAGTAATGTCTTCCTCAATATCGGACTGTGTTGTAGAGCTGTGGCCTAATAGATTATTGACAGGTTTTTTAGCAGCATCTTTTTTTAACATCACATTGCATATTAATTTTGACACATGTTTCTTCCCTCTTTTGTTGATATGATATTCCTGCTTGGAGTGGTAAAAACGCTCAAACAAATAAAGATCCAAGAGGTAAAAGTTTGCATTCATATAAACTAATTTACTAATCTCACTGTTAAAATCAGCAACGATCTTATGTTGAGAATATGAGTTATGAAGATTATACCAATATAGTATTGTGCAAATGATTAGGTTTGTATTTTGGAGATGTTTTATATTGGAAACATTATGCACCATGGTGCTGCTATGTTCTTTACATTTAAAATTGGATACGTCATTACAACCACCCAATAAAACAATCTAATCATTTTTCTTATATAACTTTAGTTCTGGATCAGTTTTAGCAGACATGAGAACTGCCTCTAGAGGTGCACTTGGCTGTATTTGACAATAGACATTAAAATTACCATGTAACTGTTCATGTAGATACTATGCCAAGCCTTCCTTGGCTGTCTGCTAATAACTTTACATTAATGTTACTTCTTGCCTGTTCAGTACATACACTATCTGAAGTATTAATATAACTACACTTATAATTTTCAGTTACAGTTTTGGATTTTGCCTTGGCATTAGCCGGAATGGAATCTGTCACTTCTTTAGTTTCAGAATATATATTAAGTTTAGTCATGTTATTGATTAAGGAGTAACATCTGTTAGAGGTTGTAACACTTTGGTTTTGCTGTTTTATTGTAAGTGTTAATTTTTCCACTCTTGTGTTTATGAGAGCTATCATAAACAGTTGTCCAAGTTTCTTTGAGTTGTTTATCATTCAGTTCACTCATTATTAACCCATTATTATTTTCTTGACTATCCTTATTGCTATATTTATTCAACATCAGTGATTGTATCGTCTCTTTAGACATCATTAAATTATTATTAAATACATAGGCAAGCTTGGCTCTTTTTAATCAGATCAATCTCTTTTATCTTACAGTTCTCAAACCCCCTTATGTTAACATTATTGATGTTATTCATCAGCTTTGACACAAGGTACTCAACAGCACATATGGCAAATACACCACAGTCATAACTGTTTGATTGTTGGGGACAGTTGACCACCTCTATTATAGGTGTGCAAGTTGATTTCGTCAATTTAATACAACAATTTACTAGCTAATGTCTCAGCCGAAATTGAATTATAGTTATGCAATGAGTCAACATGAAAAAATTGTCCTCTCTTTCATATACCACAATGCTCCAATGTGAGCCACCATTTTCAATTGGAAATAGCTGATTAGAGTCGTTAATTGGTATGACAAGTATTTCTTTTTTGTCAGTTTCCAGGTGATTGAGATAATGATCCAATTCACTCACGCTCTTTACAGCATGATTAAGTACAGGATTTATAATCATGCATGTTTTTCCTTTTATAAATATATTACTAATTAGGCCAAGTAATTATGCAATGTCTGGTCTCCTAACCAACTTCTACTCAATAGTTAATCAGTTCTTAACATTTTTGTAGAACAGACTTCTGTTAGTGCATTTTTAGAAACCATTACTGGCTTTGATTGTTGTTTCTCTACTTTATTTTTCCTCATTCCAGTTAGTTGTTAATCAGATGAAGACGTGCTACTCATTACAATAGGTACCTATAACTTGTGTTTACTTTTCAAATATAATCTTGTTTTAATAACTGGGCTATCTATTTTATAATAAGGGTTTTCCACAGCTGTTTTATTCAGAACCGTTCTATTTTTTTGTTGTAAATTAATAATAAGTAGTGTTATAAGAAAATGGAGAAATAGGGTAAATAATAATTATTAAATTTTAATTGTGTTAATCGCTGTCAATTCACAAAGTTATGCTAATCCTTGAAATATTTCACTTGCTAAATCCAGCAGAGATATTAAATAGTAAATCAGTTTATTTTTGCATAAAACAACAGTAACTAAAACAATCAAACATTCAATAACTGCAATTTATTTTTTCTGATGCAGACAGCTCAGTTGTTTAAACTGACAGATGATTTCAACTGGAGAGTTACAGCTGATTAATTCAAAGTTCTGTTTAACAGTAATTAGTCTGTCTAAACAGGAATACTGAGGTGTTCAAGACTGAATCTGTATCACGTAGTTCCTGCAGTTAATCAATTTTTTTGAATTGTCAGTAGTATGCTTGGAGTCGTTCTTAAACTTGATTTTATGTTCAGTATTAAGTTTTACAGTGTTATTCATAAAATACACCTATGTATTTCTAGAGCTATAAAGCTGTGTATTACAAGTGTAGAAAACCTTGTGTTTATGGTCTACATTTAAGTAATGATTAACATAATTTTTTATTATAAAGTTGTTTTATAGATACACAAATAAAAAATTATACTTATAAAAAATATTTCAAACTCTCCCACATTATACAACTATTAATTAAGGCACTACTTAAGAAAATAATAAGATGACTTATTTGTGTGAATGATACTAATTACAAAAGCTCTCTCCTTTAGTTTCTCTTTAGCAGTGTACCCAGCTCCCCAGCTCACAAAGAATGTTTGAATGCATCATCTAAATAACATTTATGTTAGAAATGGTTTGGAGAAACAGTCGCTGATGTATAAGTCATTTCTTGTATTTTTTGTACAACTGAGAATGTTTCTGAGGTGATTCCTGTGAGAAAGAGATTCCTTCTTCCCTTTGCAAATTGAGATTATTACTTTCAAACAAGACTACATTCATTAGAAAAGAAGACAATCCACAAATAAAACCATCTGAAATAGACTCATTACGATAGGTATTTTCGTAATATTTTTTATACAATTAGCTATTTATTTTTATTTTGGTATTTTTAATTTTAAAAACTGTTGATATTTTCAAATAGTTCAATGAAAAATCAACGCAAAATTGCACAATCAGATATCAATAGCCAAAAAATAATTTGAAACCCTTTAGATACATTGTTACTGTATAGTTATGCTGTGTTATTTAAAAAATCATAAATAGTCATATGGTCAACTAATTGAGATAGGCCTTATTGTGAGAGGGAATGTTTGTGAATAATTTCGATGACAAGGATAAAATTTCAAATGTTTTGTGAATTTTGGCCAGAAAGTTTTTAAACACCCTGTATATATGGAAATGAGTCAAAAGGAAATTTTAATTGTGGACAGATTTCAAATTTGTGTGACTCTGTGTATATGGTAACTGTATAGTAAACTTGTGTACAGTAAAAATCCAACTAAATAGCAATTTTTGTTGTTAAGTTTCATTGATAATATTATAGCATTCATAATTTTAAAAAGTAAAATGAGTTTAACTACGAGACGAATCAGAAAAGATTTATAGCAAATATAATTATTTATATCAATATGTTGATATTTATTAAATTTAAAAATGAAATTCATACAGAATCTTGCCGTTAAAGTTTCAAATATGAAATAAAATCATGTCCTAAATCACGTCCTGTGGTGAAGCTGTTGACTAGCTGGTAGGCCCAGAAGGGTTGGTCAGAAGGCACCATATGACCTGCATCCCTCACCAGGACATCAAACAGGAGATGTTGTCCCTTCTTATAACCTGCAATGTCTGCACCTTCAATCCATTTGGAGCGAGTTGCATTAAGGTATAGATGTTGACCTGTCCAGTTGAGGGACCGCAAGAAGTTGATGACCATGGGATAGGCACAGATGACATCCACTTGGCCGACGTAGAAGACAATAGGATAGTTGTTATTCAAGAGTGCTTCTACTTGAGGCTTAACAGATTGAACCATATCTTCAATCATGTGCATGTAGACTGTATAAGACTCATCGCTGAATGAAGTGTTTCCAACATGGGTTGCTTTCCTAGTAGATGTTAACTGGATAAATTCATCCCAGTTGCTCTCATCTGGAGTTTGTGGTAGATAGTTATACACATTTACTCCAGCATATTTGAAAAATAAATTCAAAATAGTGGTCCGAGACTTACCTGCATCCGACCAGCTTTGTGAATTCACCTGGCTCATAAAGAGATTTTGATAGTAGTAAAATTCCTCTCGTTGGTCGTAACCAATAAGACCTACTTGATATAAGTAATCACCATAGTTAATTTGACTGAGAGGGTCTATCCAACCATCCCCTATCATCATCCCCTTAAGATTGATCTTCAAATCAGCAGAAGGATTGTTCTTATGAGTAGTATAGCCAATAGTTGGAATGTAGTGGCCTGCATATGATTCTCCTGTTATGAAGAAATTATTTTTCTGAAGTTTAGGAAATAGCTTCAGAAACTGAATAAGTGCAGGATATAAGTTTGCCACTACGTCTGATTGATTTTTAGCATAACACTCCTTCTCTGTGAAGCTGTAGCCTGTCCCCACTGGCTGGTCGATGAACAGCAAGTTGTTCTTTACATTCCAAGAATATTGTCTTGTCTGCAAACCATCAGGAAAGGAGTTAAATGGTCCTAACTCAGTAAACAGCCCAAACATTGATGTTACCCCAGGTCCTCCTTGAAGCCACAAAACAAGAGGGGCAGTTTCTGGATCTTGCTGAGCTGGGAAGAACCAGAAGAACAAATGATTGCCACATTTCTTGTCGGTGGTGAAGTAACCTGTGTAGCTGGTGGTATTGCCGATATCGGGCTTCACCTTGGACAATTGCTGAGCTTCATAAATTTTCCCAGATTCAATAAGTGGAGTTAAGAATAGAGGTTTTCCAGGATCATCTCCTTCTGGAATTCGGAATGTTCGAATATTCGGTATAAAAACACATTCAACTTGAACCATAAATACAAAGGAAAAACCCAAAAATAAGCTAACCTTGTTCATTGCACTGCTGTAAGTTTACGGCTACAAATGGTCTGACGAGAGCCAGTCCTTACAAGAAAACTAAGGATAATAAGAGCTAATACAATTATTTACAATACCGTAGCATATAAAAAAATAGTTCATTTCTAAAGATAACCAACCACAGTAAATATATTTTATTTGTGGAACGAAATACATGGTCACTATACATTATACAGTGATAATATTCTTATTAGTCTCAGTCCAGGTTTTTATGATCACTGATAACAAGTGCAGCCTCTGTGGCACTTGTCCATGACATTCCTTGAAGGAATAACTTTCTTGATTTTTCCAATCATTTACAATCAACATTTTTAAAATAAAATCTTAGTGATTATTTACATAGCAAAAAATATTCATCATAAAGTGTAATAAATCATACCAATAAAGACAATTAAACAGTTTTACTTATTTTGAAAAGAATATATTTTATTACAGTATTCTATGCCAAATCCAAACTCACACCTATGCCTGATTGTTTTATTAACATATACTGTATTTTATTTACAACGGCAAAGTTTCCCATTTATTATCTATAAAGTGAATATAATTCAAACTGACAATTTCTTATAATAGAATAAATTGTGAAATTTTCTATTTGACCCTATTGCCAATCATTTCTTAATGTCAGCTTCTTTATGACATGATATTTTTTAAAATTAAATGTACTTTTAATACTAGTATAGCTCAATTTTCTAGTCTTTATTTAAACAATCCGAAACAATAAACCAAACTAACTTGAAAACTTAAGTAATTTAACAAAATTATTTCTTCTGCAACTATACAATTTTACTATAATATTCTTAATACAACTTTAGTACTATAAATTTTCAGAAGCCAATTTCATTAAACCTCAGTGATTTTTTTCAACTTACTTATAGTTTCTATACCAAGAGGCAAGTCATTTTAGACTCAAATGTATAAGCTCTAAACATACAAAAGATTTTTTAAAGTATGCTTTATTCACACTCCATAATACAGTGTCTGGTTCCATACATGTTGGTATATGTTCTCTTTGCCAGGGCATCCAGCTCATAAAGGATATTTGAATCCATCATCTAAGTAACATTTCTGTTGGAAATGATTTGGAGCAACATCCGCTGATGTATAAAACATTCTTGTACGTTTATGTACACCTCACAATGTTTCTGAGATGATTCCTGTGAGAAATTGACTTCTTATACTTTTTGCAAATTGAGATTATTGTTTTCCAACAAGCCTCGATTCATTAGAGAAGAAGATAATCCACAAATAAAAGCATCGCTGATAGACTCATTATAACAGGTATTAGAATCAACAGTCTTTACCAAGACTTCTTAATGTATTTGTCACTTTGTTGTTTACGATTGGATAGTAAATGTCTGGCCAAAAGTACATTCTTCTTAGGTACAAACACTGCTTCCAAATGTTCTATTACATCTGAAAAGACTTACACTCTTTTATGAATTCCTAATTATTACAAGACAAAAGGTTTAGCAGAACATAATGTTTCTTGTCATCGGCACTTTATTTTCTTTCAAGAATACAGTAATTTGTTTACCAATGTTTCCATTCCTAAACGTTTTGGGTCTTAATAAACTTTTGATAACTGAATTAATAGTTTGTTGAATAAATTGTTGCGATTAACGATACAAAATACCTTTTATTACTAAAGGATTTATTCAACAAACTTCTTCTCTTAAGAAAATGAGGAACAAATGATATCCCTCAAAATTATGACATGTATGTGGAAACTAAAGATTGTAACAATTAATATATAAAAACATTTTCGTGTGTAGTTCAACTAAGTATTTCATCTTTTATCGACACAGTCATTAACAAAGTTTATGTTAAATCCGAAACAATGGACTATACTAACTCAAAAAATTAAATAATTTAACATAGTTACTTTTATTGCAAATATACAATTTTACTTTAATGTCCTTAATACGAACATTTGTATTATTAATTTTTAAATTGCTTAGAAAAGTAATTTTTTCCAAATTACTTAAATTTTTTATAGTTAGAGGAAAATCATTGTAGACACAAATATTTTGGGCCTAGAAATACAACAAAATTTTCAAAACATATTTTATGGACTTTTGACCTGAGAAATGTTCCCATAATACAATGTCCAGTTCTAAACTCGTGATGGTTTCTGTTCTCATTCTAGAGTTGGCAGTGTTTTTGATAGCAATCTATCTGCGCTTCAAATACAAAAAAGTATTTTACAAAAATCATTAAATTCTCTCACCAAAGGAAGTGATAGATCTCACTTTTCTTCAAACGAAAATCTCTGATTTATTGTTTTTGCTTGATTTCAAAGTTTGTATATCATGTTTTGAAAAGTACCTCCCAAACAATGATTTGGAAACGATCGTAAATGTGTATACATAATTTCAGGACTTATAAAGGTATATCACAAATATTTAGTTGTGAAAGCCTTTAAAATTTGCTTTATTTGATTTCTTATATTATCTATATGCACTCTATATGACAGATAACATAAATATACAAATATTTTAAAGTTAGACTTTTGAAAATTTTTACTGCCACATGCAATAATGTTATTGCAAAAATTATTATGAAATATTTTTTCTGTTTTAAACTTGTTACTGTGTGAAGAAAATATGTAGTTTATGTAGTTTTAGACACATTTACTACATATATATTGTTACTACAGCATCGTTGGTTTAGAATCAATTAAAGATGAATAATTACTAGCCATAATGATTCTTTGTAGATATGTAAGTAGATAAAAGCCACGTTATCAGGGAACGTTGATATATTTCTGGTTAATTTTGGCTTCAACATAATATTAATTAATATTAAAAAAGAATTGCATAATGTCATGAGCGACCCTTGAGGAACAAATCTTATTTAGTTTTTAAATTTACATCCATCTGAATAGAAAACTTTAAAACCATTTTAAAATGATACTCCTTATCCTGATTCTCTCCATTTTAGAAATAAGCAGTTCTTGATCAATTATATCAAACACTTATATTAAATCAATAAAATTGCTAAAAATGTATGTTATTGTATGTATATTATGATCAAGAGTTTACATAGTCAGATCGGATGAAGAGTTTACATGATCAGAGATTTTACATCTTCGGTTGATCTGCCTTTCTTAAACCCATAATAAAGTTTTGCAACATCATATGGTTAACAATTGAGATATTAGTGTGAGAGAGAATTTTTGGTAATTTTGATGACAAGGATAGAATTCTAACGTTTAGCCAGAAAGTGTTTAAACACCCTGTATATATGAAATTGAGTCAAAATGAAATCTCAATTATGGACAGAATCCAAATTTGTGGGAACCTATATATAAATAAATAAATATATATATATATATATATATATATATATATATATATATATATATATATATATAATAACTGTATAGTAAACTTATGTAAAGTAACAATCCAATTAAATACCAACTTTTGATGTTAAGTTTCAATGATTAAGATTGTAGCAGTCACAATATTAAGAAATAAAAGAGTTTGTGTTTGTTTTTGTAAACAGAAAAGATTTACTACAAATATAATTATTTATATTAATATGTTGATATTTATTAAAAATAAAAATGCAATCTATACCAAATCATGGCGATGAAGGTTCGAATATGAAATAAAATCTTGTCAAAATCCACGTCCAATGGTGAAGTTGTTGACTAGCTGGTAGGCCCAGAAGGGTTGGTCAGAAGGCACCATATGACCTGCATCCCTCACCAGGACATCAAACAGGAGATGTTGTCCCTTCTTATAACCTGCAATGTCTGCACCTTCAATCCATTTGGAGCGAGTTGCATTAAGGTAGATATGTTGACCTGTCCAGTTGAGGGACCGCAAGAAGTTGATGACCATGGGATAGGCACAGATGACATCCACTTGGCCGACGTAGAAGACAATAGGATAGTTGTTATTCAAGAGTGCTTCTACCTGAGGCTTAACAGATTGAACCATATCTTCAATCATGTTATTGTAGACTTTATAAGACTCTTCGCTGAATGGAGTGTTTCCAACATGGATTGCTTTCCTAGTAGATGTTAACTGGATAAATTCATCCCAGTTGCTCTCATCTGGAGGTTGTGGAAGATAGTTATACACATTTACTCCAGCATATGTATCCAACAAATTGAAAATACTGGACCAAGAGTCATATGCATCCGACCAGCTTTGTGAATTCACCTGGCTCACAAAGAGATTTTGATAGTAGTAAAATTCCTCTCGTTGGTCGTAACCAATAAGACCTACTTGATATAAGTAATCACCATAGTTAATTTGACTGACAGGGTCTATCCAACCATCCCCTATCATCATCCCCTTAAGATTGATCTTCAAATCAGCAGAAGGATTGTTCTTATGAATAGTATAGCCAATAGTTGGAATGTAGTGGCCTGCATATGATTCTCCTGTTATGAAGAAATTATTTTTCTGCAGTTTAGGAAATAGCTTTAGAAACTGAATAAGTGCAGGATATAAGTTTGCTGCTACGTCTGATTGATTTTTAGCATAACACTCCTTCTCTGTGAAGCTGTAGCCTGTCCCCACTGGCTGGTCGATGAACAGCAAGTTGTTCTTTACATTCCAAGAATATTGTCTTGTCTGCAAACCATCAGGAAAGGAGTTAAATGGTCCTAACTCAGTAAACAGCCCAAACATTGATGATCCCCCAGGTCCTCCTTGAAGCCACAAAACAAGAGGGGCAGTTTCTGGATCTTGCTGAGCTGGGAAGAACCAGAAGAACAAATGATTGCCACATTTCTTGTCGGTGGTGAAGTAACCTGTGTAGCTGGTAGTATTGCCGATATCGGGCTTCACCTTGGACAAATGCTGAGCTTTACGAATTTTTCCAGCTTCAATCAGCGGAGTCAAGAAAAGAGGTTTTCCGGGATCATCTCCTTTTGGAATTGGAAAAGTTTGAATTTTCGGTATAAAAAAACATTCAACATGAATGATAAAAACAAAGGAAAAAATCACATATAACCTAAACTTGTTCATTGTAGTGCCGCAAGATTACTGCTACAAATATTCTGAGGAGAGCCAATCAATATAACAATGGTAAAGATAGTAATTTTTGATAGACATTATCAACAGTTTTATAAACATGTACCCAGCAGAAATAATACTTCAAGTGAAGTGGTTTTGGTGTGACTGACTTGAGTACAACTTTCGTGAGATGGAGTAACATTCTATTGGCCAGAATAGTTTGCACTTATTGAAGCAGAGAGGGAACCTCGTTCTTTCATATTAGTTTGTGTTACTATTTGAAGCCATTTTTCTATGTTTTAATCAAATTTTTGCGCTGAAAACAGTTTACTTACATATACTTCAAATAACGTGTTTATAATTAAAATGTCTGTTATAATATATGGAGTTGAAAATGTTTAAAGCAGCAGTTAAAGAAATAAGGAACACAAATTTACATAGAGGATAATTACTTGTAAAGTAGATAACAACTTTATCTTTTGTTACTAAGCTTCAAAATGTCACTATAATAGGTTCAATAATTCTTCCCTTATGTAGCATGTTTATCGAATGTTAAAAGCTATGTACACTATGCATATTTATACATATTTTGGATATGTGAGGAAATATTCGGCTGTTAACTTTCAAGAAATTGAATTAACTGTGATAATTAATAACTTATTCTGATTGTTATATTTCTGTTTTTATTTGAGGATACTTTGATGGCCTTCCCTCCTACTCATGCCATTATGACTTGAATCTACCAATCATAGTGCAAAATGATATTTATAATGCAGTATTCTGTAGGTATTATAGTGATGATTATCTAACTTGTTCTCTGCTAAGCTAAGATTTTATCACATGCCAACAAAATATTTGACATAAACATTCACTTGTGATAAAATAAAACTTATAAAACAATCACTGACCACCACTACTCTTCGACTGATTCATTCCTGTGTGATGTATTCTTTAAAAATCAGAATAGTTACAAATTATTTTTTTTTTTTATCTTTAATTTCTCAAACACAGGAGCAAACAATAAATCTTTCAAAAACTTTCTTTAGTAAAATTTAATTGAAAATAAAATAAAATAGATCTTCAACAAAATAAAAATTTTAACTTCTGCTTTTCAAAATATTTTATTTAAAATTACATTATTTAAAACCAAACTTAATCATTTTTCTCAAATAACAGAATGAAACAAAATTAATTTTTCGATGTTTCAAATAATAATAATAATTTAATTTCTTAATATTCAGATTAAATTCTTTTCTATAAATTCTTTATGTACGTTTCTTAAAATGAATGAATGAATGATTATTTGAATGAATGATTCTGCCTCAGGAATCTGCAAAACAACAAAATAACCAATAGTTATTTTGATTTTTAAAATATCTTTTTTTATTACTAAAATCTGACTTCTGACAAAATTTACTCAAATGTCGCTAGAAGAGTGGCACTTAAAAGGACAAGAAAAACTAAGAAACATTTACTAGGTTTTGGTGTAAACAGCTAAAAGGGCAGGGGACAAAGCTAAGAACGAGAATCTACAAACTAAGAACGAAATTCGAACTTATGTTGCTTCCAGAGAACAGTCGATTTTAAACCAAAGGCGCCGCTCGACACATTAACGTTGCACACAAGCAAACAACACTCACACTGCGCAACACATCACAATTTCTCAAAGCTTCCCGAGGGAAAATTACCGAACTCGGAACTGTAGCGGAAGAACGGTTGAAAACGTGGCAAACTTAAGTCAGTAAAAGACGGCGGCGAAACAGGCCGAAAAGGCCGTTACTCAAGGTATATAGGTAGACTCCCCCACTACATGCAAATCGCCTCAAACAAAAGGAATGAGAACCAATCAGGGAGCTTTGGGGAGGAAGCAAACGTAACATCACCAAAATCTGTAAATTTCAAAAACCGTGTATAACCTCTCAAACCATACCCTCTCCGAACCCGAACTGAGCATTTTATCCAAAGGCCTTACTTTCACTCCTTCTCACCTCGACCAGTACTCCTTAGTTTCTGATGTCATTTCCTTTGGATGCAACCTGAAGTTGAAGATGTTTTTTGAGAACACCTTCAACCCTAATCCTACGAACCTGCCTGAAACCTGCTTCAAACCTCCTTCCAGCCTTGACCCACCACCATTACCTCCTGACCATCCTATTGAACTTTACCTTAACTTTATCCTCCAAAAAGTATCAGATCCTCAGTTCTTCTCCCAACTCCCTAAAGATCAGAACCTTACCATCGCTGAATGCGGAGCCATAAAGTCCCTAAAATCCAATGACAACATAATGATCCTTCCTGCCGATAAAGGTTCCACCACTGTTATTCTTAACAAATCCAATTATATCAATGAAATTAACCTCCAGTTGTCCAATTCCTACACCTACAAAAAACTTGACTTCGACCCAACCGAAAAACACAACCAAGAACTGAAAAACCTCATCCTTCATCATGCTAAACACCAAAACCTAACCACCGCCAGCCAAATCCTGTTTATCAATGAACAGCCTATTCCACCCCAGTTTTATTCCTACCCAAAATCCATAAAGGCACCATCCCTCCCCCTGGTAGGCCTATTGTGGCC
This sequence comes from Stictocephala bisonia, assembly GCA_035578905.1. Lineage (NCBI taxonomy): Eukaryota > Metazoa > Arthropoda > Insecta > Hemiptera > Membracidae > Stictocephala > Stictocephala bisonia. Next base: position 14,665 of record JAQJVL010002476.1, read on the forward strand.
AGCTATAATTCTGTTACCGAACATATCTCTGCCTTTGTCGGTGACAAACTCCAACCTCTAGTACAATAACTTCCTTCCCACGTCCAGGATACCAATCATTTCCTTAGTCTCCTCTCCAATCTTCCCCAACCCCAGTGCCAGCACTGTCCTGCCCAATATATTGGCCTTACCAGTGAAACCCTTCGAAAACGCATGAATGGCCATAGACATGATTGCAAAGTCCAAAATCCTAAAAAACCTGTCTCTGCACATACTCTTCTCCATAAACAAAATTTTGATCAGTGTTACACCACTAGAGTAATCAGATCCCTTCCTTCCCATGCCAATAGTTCCCAACTCTGAAGGATGGAGTAAGCACACCAATGGATAACAAAATCCCGTGACCCACCTAATCTGAACATAAGATAGACCACTTCCCCTCAACCCCTTCCTCATCAGCAAACTTCATATATATACTAACTGAAAACTGTATCTATACCTGAGTGTTGCTCTATGGATGTACACCCCCCACCACAGCCACCTACCCAGCAATAGTGTAAGCCATCTCTCTCTCTCTCCCTCTCTCTCTCCCTCTCTCTCTCTCTCTCTCTCTCTCTCTCTCTCTCTCTCTCTCTCTCTCTCTCTCTCTCTCTCTCTCTCTCTCTCTCTCTCTCTCTCTCTCTCTCTCTCTCTCTCTCTCTCTCTCTCTCTCTCTCTCTCTCTCTCTCCCCTCTCTCTCTTTCTCTCCCTCTCTCTCACTCTCACTCTCACTCTCTCCACACCTGAAGAAAATGCCAGTGGCATTGAACATTTATGAGATTAAGTGTTTATTTTGTGAATGTTACTACTGCTCCGTAGTTAGTGAACTTCTCTTCTAAGGTAAGTTTGCTGATGTCCTATCTCTCCAATAAACTAATTCCTGGCCTAGTGCCCTTTAACCTAACCTATAATACACAAATATGCCACCTTTATCCCGTGCTCTTTCACAGGCCTCACTAACACACACATATCCCACCTTTCTCACATGCTCATTCACACGCCTTCACTAACATACACATATGCCACCTTTCTCTTGTGCTCATTCACACGTCCTCACTAACACACACATATGCCACCTTTATCCCATGCACATTCACACACCTTCACTAACACACACATATGCAACCTTTGTCCTTTATACCGTGCTCATTCACACCCCTTCACTAACACACACATATGTCACCTTTCTCTTGTGCTCATTCACACGTCCTCACTAACACACACATATGCCACCTTTATCCCATGCACATTCACACGCCTTAACTAACACACACATTTGCAACCTTTGTCCTTTATACCGTGCTCATTCACACCCCTTCACTAACACACACATATGCCACCTTTCTCTTGTGCTCATTCACACGTCCTCACTAAAACACACATATGCCACATTTATCCCATGCACATTCACACGCCTTAACTAACACACATATATGCAACCTTTGTCCTTTATACCGTGCTCATTCACACCCCTTCACTAACACACACATATGTCACCTTTCTCTTGTGCTCATTCACACGTCCTCACTAACACACACATATGCCCCCTTTATCCCATGCACATTCACACGCCTTAACTAACACACACATATGCAACCTTTGTCCTTTATACCGTGCTCATTCACACTAATACACACATATGCCACCTTTCTTACATGCTCATTCACACCCCTTCACACACATATGCAACCTTTGTCCTTTATACCGTGCTCATTCACACCCCTTCACTAACACACACATATGTCACCTTTCTCTTGTGCTCAATCACACGTCCTCACTAACACACACATATGCCACCTTTATCCCATGCACATTCACACGCCTTAACTAACACACACATATGCAACCTTTGTCCTTTATACCGTGCTCATTCACACCCCTTCACTAACACACACATGTCACCTTTCTCTTGTGCTCATTCACACGTCCTCACTAACACACACATATGCCACCTTTATCCCATGCACATTCACACGCCTTAACTAACACACACATATGCAACCTTTGTCCTTTATACCGTGCTCATTCACACTCCTTCACTAATACACACATATGCCATCTTTCTCACATGCTCATTCACACCCCTGCACTAACACACACATATGCAATCTTTATACCATGCTTATTCACACTCCTTCACTAATACACACATATGCCACCTTTCTCACATGCTCATTCACACCCCTTCACTAACACACACATATGCAACCTTTGTCCTTTATACCGTGCTCATTCACACCCCTTCACTAACACACACATATGCAACCTTTATACCATGCTTATTCACACTCCTTCACTAATACACACATATGCCACCTTTCTCACATGCTCATTCACACCCCTTCACTAACACACACATATGCAACCTTTGTCCTTTATACCGTGCTCATTCACACCCCTTCACTAACACACACATATGCAACCTTTATACCATGCTTATTCACACTCCTTCACTAATACACACATATGCCACCTTTATCCCATGCACATTCACATCCCTTCACTAACACACACACATATGCCACCTTTCTGTTGTGCTCATTCACACGTCCTCACAAACTCACACATATGCCACCTTTATCCCATGCCCATTCACACACCTTCACTAACACACAAATATGCACCTTTCTCTTGTGCTCATTCACACTCCCTCACTAACACACATATATGCTACACCTTCCTACCTTGCTCATACAAAAACCACCATACTCATAGTCTTATCATTTTCTCATTCAAACCCCTATCAGAAATCAATGACCATTAATGAATTGATAGACCAGGTGTGTTTTATTCATTGTGGAATTTGCTGCTACCTTAAAGTTTTCTTGCTTTTTATGGTGTTGTTATTTCTAACTCATTTTGATTAAGGTATATGCATTTATGTAACTAAACTTAGCGTTTTTGTTCTTAACCATGAAAACATTTCTTAGTTGGAAATTTATGGGATTGCTCTATTCATAAAATGATTGTTTTATTTTGAATTTTACAGAATCAAGAATATTATATTGATTTTTGAATCCTTTTTTTAAATTTCTTGACTTCATACATTAGCAGAATCACTTTAGTTCAAGAGTTGGTATCTACATTACACAATCATAAATGTTTCTGCCAGTCTAACATTACTTCTCTTTTATTACCTCTAACTCAGAAGTAGACTGTTAACTGTAATAAAAACAGTCCCATTAAAAATTCAATAAAAGGATGGTTAAAGCTAAAAGGGTCATTCTCCCTAAAATAATAATAACTCATGTTTAACTATTTAAATAACTACCTAAAAGACATATCACATTGTACTATAAAAATAACAAATTTATTACATACATAACAAATGTTTTGACTGAAAAGGGAATTTGTCAAATTATAAACTTATACTGTCATAAATCAGCCATATCGCATTTTGACAAAAATATCCAACATAAGAGTGAGAGGATAAGATGAGGTGCTGTCAGGTGGGACCTTAAATGTCAGGGATCCACTTCTGACTTGTTTTATTTATGATTAACATCCTCTGTAGGGACATTATTAGCTACTTTGTCCGCAATTTCTATAGTAGAACCGTGCCTGCAATATAGTATGACTGTTGCTTTCTCACAGCGGTACGTTTTTTATTTGCTGTAAGTGTTTTGAAGTTCGTCTTGGGTTTATTTTTTTACTCTCGTTTGACAGCTGAACAAGGATTAACTGGAAAATGTAGATTCTAGTTAAGAATTAACTAGTAGCAACAGCAGATGTTGCAATATCATAATCAAGACCAGTCACATGATATATAATAATAATATAATATATACATCACATGACAGTCTTAACAATCACTCCCATGCTGTTTATGACCTTCACAATGTTAAATTGTTGAACTTAACTCTGGTTCTCTTATTTTTCATTTCATATTGTTATTGTCAGGAAAAATGTTTTACCAACTTGGACCTGTAATGGGAGCAAATCCACTTCAAAACAGTGTTTAATTTTACAAATATTTGCCTACCTTAGTAATTAGCATTCGTTATCATCACTTGGGGGTCTTAATTAAATTATGTAAGGTTATTTCACACCAATTTTAGACCTCTTCTTTCCCAGCAAAAGGTTTGCATAGACAACGGTATGTCAATTAAATATGGACTTTTAAATTATAATATTGACTGACAACATTTATTATTGACTTATCTATATTTAGACAATAATTTAGAGAAAAATGTAGTTAAGAAAAAAGTAGTTTATCGTGTTTGTAGAAAACAAAAATAAGTAAGCGGCACACAACATAAATTTGTTACAATATAAGTACAAAAAATGTAGTAATAGCATTGGTTTCATTCATAATTCCTTTGTAAATCCCTGTGATGTGAATCAATCACCATAGTATTCTAACTTTTTTTGTACTTATATTGTAATGAACTTGTATTGTGTGACGTTCCCTTTTGTATAATGATATAAAGAACACAAAATAGGCAAAGGATGAAATGAAAGTAGTACATTTAGATTTTAAATTCAATTGAAATGCAAGCTTCACTCTTTTACGTTTATAATTATTAACATGTTTTTTGTTGTTATGAAATCTTTTGAAATATTTATCTTTGTTACTAAGTATTTACTGTTGAATTAATTTTAAAAATAATTTGAATAATGTAAAAGGAATTGCATATTGTTAAATTATTAATAAAATTTAAAAAAGAAAAAAGAAAAAATTTTGTGACTTACCAAAGTTATATATACTATCGTGATTGATTCAGATCAGAAAGACTCACAAAGGAATTAAGTAATAATAGTCAGTTTACTACAATATTTTCTATAAACTTCAAATGACAATCTACATTGCTTGTGAAGTAATATATTCAGGTCTCTAATCTATAAATTGTTATCCACTCAAAAGACTATATAATTTTAATTTAGTTTGATAAACTAAGTGTTGCCTACCCGTACACATAAGGTGGTAATGGTCTACCTACGCACCCATACACATAAGGTGGAAATTGCCTACCTACGCACCCATACACATTTGTTGGTAATGGCCTACCTACGCACCCATACACATTTGTTGGTAATGGCCTACCTACGCACCCATACACATTTCTTGGTAATGGTCTACCTACGCACCCATACACATAAAGTGGTAATGGCCTACCTACGCACCCTTACACATTTGTTGGTAATGGCCTACCTACACACCCATACATATTTGTTGGTAATGGCCTACCTACGCACCCATACACATAAGGTGGTAATGGCCTACCTACGCACCCATACACATTTGTTGGTAATGGCCTACCTACGCACCCATACACATTTGTTGGTAATGGCCTACCTACGCACCCATACACATTTGTTGGTAATGGCCTACCTACGCACCCATACACATTTCTTGGTAATGGTCTACCTACGCACCCATACACATAAAGTGGTAATGGCCTACCTACGCACCCTTACACATTTGTTGGTAATGGCCTACCTACGCACCCATACATATTTGTTGGTAATGGCCTACCTACGCACCCATACACATAAGGTGGTAATGGCCTACCTACGCACCCATACACATTTGTTGGTAATGGCCTACCTACGCACCCATACACATTTGTTGGTAATGGCCTACCTACGCACCCATATACATAAGGTGGTAATGGGCTACCTACGCACCCATACACATAAGGTGGAAATGGCCTACCAACGCACCCATACACATTTGTCGGTAATGGCCTACCTACGCACCCATACACATTTCTTGGTAATGTCCTACCTACGCACCCATACACATAAGGTGGTAATGGCCTACCTACGCACCCATACACATAAGGTGGTAATGGCCTACCTTCGCACCCATACAAATAAGGTGGTAATGGCCTACCTATGCACCCATACACATGAGGTGGTAATGGCCTACCTACGCACTCATACACATGAGGTGGTAATGGTGTGTAGACTTAATTATTCTGTTAAAATGTAATTAAAATAAATACTTGGCAAATGTATAATTTTATTTTGACTTCGGAAATTAATAACTTGTCTAAAACGTTCAATCACTCCATTGGTAAGTAATATCTGTAGTTACATAAACGAAGACAATATTTGACTTGTCATTGTTGATTATATCTATAAGTGGTGCTGTCAAAGTAGTCTGTGTTTGGTTCTTGTTATTTCAGTTATCTAGTCTCCACTAATATTGAGGGCAGTGTTTATGGCATGGATACTGCTCTTTTAAAACTATCTGTCTTATTCGTTATTGTTGTAAGTGGTAGTGAGTGTTTTTTTATACCAAGTGTCAGGTTATTTCCAGTTTCTATAGAGGAGGATCCTGGACAACCTCTTTTTCTTACCCAATTAATTGAAGAGGGAAAAATTGACAAAGCTCAAAATTTGTCAAGAGTGAAACCGAACATATGCAACACTACTAGTTATTCAGGATATTTGACTACGAATAGTAAATGCCGTAATAACTTATTTTTTTGGTTCTTTCCTGCACAGGAAGATTGGAAATCGGCTCCTCTTGTTTTGTGGCTTGAAGGTGGTCTGGGAAAATCTTTTATGTATAGCTTGTTTGAGGAGTTGGGTCCGTTCAACTCTTTTTCAGATGGCTTGCACACAAGAACTTACTCATGGAATGTGAAGAACAATCTCTTGTTCATTGATCAGCCAGTGGGGACAGGCTACAGCTTTACAGAGAAGAAGTGTTTTGCCAAAAATGAATCGGACATTGGAGGAGACTTATATCCCGCACTTATACAGTTTCTCAAACTGTTTCCAGATTTGCAAAACAATAACTTTTTCATAATTGGAGAATCTAATGCCGGATACTATATACCGGCAATTGGGTACATAATTCATAAAACTAACCCATTAGCCCAATTAAAAATCAACCTCAAAGGTATGATGATTGGAAATGGATGGATTGATCCCAGAAATCAGATCAACTATGCTGATTATCTTTATCAGACTGGTCATTTTGATAGTAGGAAGCAACAAAAATTCTATTACTTACAAAATTTATTCTTCAATCAAATAAGTGTACAAGATTGGAAAGGAGCGTATACCACTTGGTCTACTATGCTAAAACTAATTGAAGATTATACTGGGATGAGTATATACAGTTGTCTTCCAAATCGACCACATGAAAGTAACTGGAATGAATTTATTCAACTTACAGGTACACGTAGAGCGATTCATGTTGGATCCAAACCGTTTAGCGCAGACTCGTCACTAGTCCATAGTTATCTTACTGAGGATATTATGCACTCTGCGAAACCCTGGGTGGAATTCCTTCTGGAAAACAACTACCCAATTGTTTTCTATGTTGACCAATTGGATGTCATGCATGGATATCCAATGTTGGTAGATTTTTTGCGCTCGCTCAACTGGACAGGTCAGCATCTCTACCTCAGTGCATCTCGTTCTAAATGGGTAGAAGGCGAAGACATTGCAGGTTATGTAAAGGGTCAACATCTTTTATTTGATGTGTTGGTGAGAGACGCTGGCCATATGGCAGCCACTGGTCAACCTTTCTGGATCTATCAGTTGATAAATGCATTTACTATGGGCCAACGTAGTGGTCAAGAGTTTGTATCATATTTGCACTAGAAATTAAGATAGTTACAATCGATGTCTTTGTATGTGATTGGAGAATTGTTTGTAAGTGGTTTTATCCAATTTTTCTTATTGAAGAAATGCTGAAAGCTTGAATTGAATTTCAAAATAAAAAAATTGTTCTTCATTGCATTTTACTAAAATAGTTTTGTGATATAAATGTACTAAGCAATTTAAGTATAACAATTAAACAAAATTACAACAAAAAAACAAGTAAGATATAGTTTTAAAAGTATATTTTGAATTGATTTATAAAAAACTCAATCTTTCATTTCTATTTTAGTAATAAATTGAAAGTTCAAATGTTTTTGTCAAACAATATATTTGAATGTTGAATATGTGGATGTAACTGATGTAAACCTAAAGAAGATATATCAGTTCTGGGCTAGATTACAGTTTATTCATTAGTATTGCTGTATAGGAAGATTACCATATGTTTATATTTTGTACAGTTTTGTTTTGAGACTGCTGCTATCAAAATAATAGTGTCCTTATATAAAACAATAGGATTAGATCCAAACCATGTTGCCTCTAGTAGTTTGGTATCTTTTATTGCAAACATTTCTGTTTTTGTAACCACACTTTCCGGAAGTATACTTTTAAAGACTGCTGCTTCTTTTTACACTGTCCAGCACATTCTTAATATTGTTCTCATTGAACATGTTATTTCTGTTACATTGCTTTCCATTATTTTTAATTTTAGTTCTGCTACAAATGATTCTTTTTCCATAGTATTTAGTAAATTTATTTGTTGAGTCAATTTATATTTTTTGTTCCTCTCACAGTCTCAAAGTTAAATTTAGTAATTTATATTTTTTGTTCCTCTTACAGTCTCAAAGTTAAATTTAGTAATTTATATTTTTTGTTCCTCTTACAGTCTCAAAGTTAAATTTAGTAATTTATATTTTGGAATTATAAACAAAATGTTATCTGAGCTGATATTAGTGGATATTAGTGCTGGTATTCTGTAAGTGAGTATTTTCGGACAAACATATTTGATATCTAAACTACACTTTAGTTTATTTCAAAATCATTGTGAATAAACTAAAAGTGTGTCTTTATGCATGGGATAGAGAGATTTTGCATATCTGGCATACCAGAGGATTTCAAACAACTATCATGTCAAAACCCAATCTGTTATTTTTACCTTAAATACTTACCTGATGATATTGCCTATAGCCTTTATGTACATTTCTCTGATGTAAGCATTAGTGATAAATTAAAATTGTACAGGCTGGCGTCCTGCTGGAAGCGCTTCCGGAAGGACTTTTGTACATGGACTTTTGTAAGCTAGCAGGACACACATTTTTAGCTTATTTTAGATTACTGGTCCTTCCAGAAGCACTCAGTCCTTCCTCCGGCAGTACCCTTGTTTTGAGTTTTTGTTTAGATATAAAACATAAAAGAATTGTACAAATACTAGTTTAATTTAGATTAATTGGACAAACTAGCAGTTTCTGAAAATATATACATAAAAAACTCATATATTTTAGCATTACAGTATATATAATCAATCTAGCTATAGGACACAACTACACGTGTATCCAGCAAGTATTCCACAGTAATATGACACTAAATTGTGTTCATAATAACAATGCAATAATTGTTGTATCAACTCATTACTACAAATTGTTGTTAGTATGAACAGCTGATTTTTCTAAGACAAAAAATAATATAAATAAATAACTTAATATGCTGTAAATTGTGGAGTACACACTATCACAAGCCAACTTACTTTTATATTACTATCCTATTTCTTAAAAATTATAGTGTTAAATGTTTTTAAATTTCTAATCTATGTTATTTTTATTTTGATTAGCAGTTCAATAAAGTTGTTCAAGACAAAATAAATTGTAACTGTAATTTTGAAAATGTTCATTTAATTAAGAAACATAATTTTTCCTTTGTAATATGTATTTATCTTATTAAAGTGTCCTTGCAAATTTTGAACTTAAAAAATTTCTTAAAAATGAAAAACAGGTCTTCATTTTTATATAAAAAAATGAAGAAATTATTCAACTTGCCCCCAATTTCATTTGACGCTGTTTGGTAAAATGAAGTAGACACCACTTGAATGTCTTCTCTTCAAATACTCGTTGTGCAGCCAACATCCAAAATTACTGCTGCCGAAATTGATATTAATTTTCCAAAACATTTAGTGGTACTATAGTTTTACGATATTTACTGTTGCTCCATGAGTTGTCACTACGCATCAAAATACGTCTCTAAAACGTACAGGTGGTCACCCTGTTTAAGTTTGGTCGCCATATTTGAACAAATATAGCTAAAAACATGATTCTTTTTGCGCTAACACAAAATTTCCCGACCTTTCATTTGGTCTAGGTTGAATCCAGCTGGCAGGACGGAAAGTACTCATATTCAACGTAAAATCTGGGCCTCGTGGAAGTACGCAAAGTCCTTCCGGCAGGACGCTGTACAATCCATCATCAACCAGAAGCTCTTGTGGGCTCTGCACATTGACCGACTCTGCACTAAACTTTTACGAGTTGTCTTTCGCTTGAGGAAGCTGATGGAGTGTGTGCCTTCACATTACGTTTACTCAGCCTACTTTGATTTTTTTCAATGAGTTACGGCTTAATTTTTTGTGGTGGCTCTACTAGTAGTAATAGTAAGTGGCATGATGTTCTTTTAAAGCAGGACCAAGCGATGCTGTAAGCTATTATTTATTAAAATAAAGATTTGTATTGTTGTTAATTTATATATTTATCTCTTGTTATTCATAGGCATGAAAATATTAGCTCACACACATTAAGAAGTGACGTTAATGATTTTAATACTAGAGGAAACCAACTTTTACATACACTTTTTAATGTGTTAAGTAAAACAAAAACTAGTTATAATATTATGCAAATTAAATGTTTTAACTATTTCCCTAGTGCATTTAAAAGTCTGCCAACTAATACATTTACGGAGAGTCTTTTAAACTGCAAGCTTAAACATCCATTTTACACTGTACGTGATTTTTTTACCTCTCCTTTAGATGATTTTAGGACATAATCTTACAATTACTTGCCTATCTGTAGTCAACTGCCATACATCTATTTTATAACATAATCTTACAATTACTCGCCTATCTATAGTCAACTGCCATACATCTATTTTATAACATAATCTTACAATTACTCGCCTATCTATAAGTCAACTGCCATGCATCTATTTTATAACATAATCTTACAATTACTCACCTATCTATAGTCAACTGCCATACATCTATTTTATTACATAATCTTACAATTACTCGCCTATCTATAGTCAACTGCCATACATCTATTTTATAACATAATCTTACAATTACTCACCTATCTATAGTCAACTGCCATACATCTATTTTATAACATAATCTTACAATTACTCGCCTATCTATAGTCAACTGCCATACATCTATTTTATAACATAATCTTACAATTACTCGCCTATCTATAGTCAACTGCCATACATCTATTTTATAACATAATCTTACAATTACTCACCTATCTATAGTCAACTGCCATACATCTATTTTATAACATAATCTTACAATTACTCGCCTATCTATAAGTCAACTGCCATGCATCTATTTTATAACATAATCTTACAATTACTTGCCTATCTATGGTCAACTGCCATACAAGATTGAGATATACACAATATATTATCATCTTTTGCACATTTGTCTTTTAATATAGATGCAGTTATTGGTATTTAAAACTGATTTATTCACAAACTAGATGAGGAACCCTTCACTAGTTGGTTCTATCATTAGTGGGTCCTATCACTATGTGGATTCCTCCACTACCTGGATCACACACTAGTTGGGCCCCTTAGTGATGAGGAACCCTTCACTAGTTGGATCTATCACTAGTGGGTCCTACCACTATGTGTATTCCTCCACTACAAGGATCACACACTAGTTGGGCCCTTTGTGATGAGGACCTCTCCACCAATTGGGTCCATCCACTAGTAGGTCTCATCACTAGTGGATCCTTCCATTATGTGGGCTCTTCCACTACGAGATTCACACACTAATTGGGCCACTTTGTGATTTGGACCCCTCCACTAGAAAGTCCCATCACTAATGGGCCCTTCCAGTATGTAGGCTATTCCACTACAAGGATCACATACTAATTGGGTCCCTTTGTGATGAGGATCCCTCTACCGGTTAGGTCCCTCCGCTAGATGGTCCCATCACTAGTGGATCTTTCTACTATGTGGGCTCCTCCACTACAAGGATCACACACTACTTGGGACCCTTTGTGATGTGGACCCCTCCACTAGAAAGTCCCATCACTATTGGGCCCTTCCAGTATGTGGGCTATTCCACTACAAGGATCACACACTACTTGGGTCCCTATGTGATGTGGACCCCTCCATTAGAAAGTCCCATCACTAGTGGGCCCTTCCACATTTTGGGCTGCTCCATTACGAGTATCGCACACAATTTGGGCCGCTTTGTGATGAGAACCCCTCCACCAGTTGGTTCCCTCTACTAGTTGGCCCCATCACTAGTAGCTCCTTTCAGTATATGGACTCCTCCACTACGAGGATCACACAATAGTTGGGCCCCTTAGTGATGAGGACCCCTCCACCAGTTGGGTCCCTCCAATAGTTGGTCCCATCACTGGTGGGTCCTTTCACTATGTGGGTTTCTCCGGTACGAGGATCACACACTAGTTGGGCCCGTTACTGATGAGGACCCCTCCACCAGTTGGGTCCCTCCAATAGTTAGTCCCATCGCTGGTGGGTCCTTTCACTATGTGGGCTTCTCCGGTACGAGGATCACACACTAGTTGGGCCCGTTACTGATGAGGACTCCTCCACCAGTTGGGTCCCTCCAATAGTTGGTCCCATCCACTAGTGGGTCCTTTCATTATATGGGATCCTCCGCTACGAGGATAACACACTACTTGAGCCCCTTTGTGATGAGGACCCCTCCACCAGTTGGGTCCCTCCACTAGTTGGTCCCATCACTAGTGTGTCCTTTCACTATGTGGGCTCCTCCGCTACGAGGATCATACACTAGTTTCGGCCCCTTTAAGATGAGGACCTCTCCACTAGTAAGTCCCATCACCAGTGGGTCCTTTCACTATGTGGGCTCCTCCGATACGAGGATCACACACTAGTTGCGACCCCTTTAAGATGAGGACCCCTCCACTAGTAGGTTCCCTTTATCTTTTGAGAGTCAACATTTCTGTTAAAGGCTTTATAAAATGTGTAATTGGTGTAATATTCTCACTTAAGAAAGAACTCTCCAACTGAAGTTATGTGTACACATGATAATGTGATAAGAAATATTTAAATTTTAACAAAACCGTTTTCAATAATTTCAGTTCTTAAATTTTTTAATTTACTACATTATCATTCTCCTACAATTTTATATCAATTTTTCAAACAGTTCGAAAGGTATCAAATAATGCTTCTAGTAAAACAATTTCTTAAGAAAGTCACTCCTTTTTCTTTCTAGTTACTTATCTATATAAAATACGAACTAAGAGTTAGAATGAATTAAGAAAGTAAGTGAAAGAAATTAATGTGCCAAGTGAAAATTAATTTTCATTTGTTATTGCATTGAGTGTTTCTGGCTGGTGAAGTCTTGAGAGGTTGCCTGGTAAAGAATTACGAAGTAGTATAAGAAATAAAGATTAAGAAAGAAAACCCGTATAAGTGAGTTATGCAAAGAAATTATCCTTACCAACATTATCATAATTGTTAACATAATTTATTTAATATTAGTATTATTCCTTAACAAGAAATGTTTATTGTAAACTTTATGTTTTTAAATAAACTGTGTAAACAAGTTGTTATGTTGATTTATCGTAAAATAAATCATCATAACATGAACTTGTTAACAAAGTTTATTTAAGTTAAATTTATATCTTATGTATGTATCGTACATCTAAGAATACTAAAGTAGCCTAACCAATTTGTTCAAAGAATGATAATTGTAAACAAATGTAACTAATACTAAATTGTCAACTAATACTAAAATCTTATTTGAAAAATAAAGAACGATTTAATAACTATTCCGGTTAATAAACCTGAGTTATTGCAATGAATGCGTATTTATTGGTTATTATAAAATGGTTTCTTTTATATCATTATTTTATTAAATAATTGCTATCATATTAAATACACGAATAATTATTTATTAATTAGACGATGGTCAAAAAGATATGGGCCAATATGATAGGGAACGAGTGTGATGAAGGTAGATGAATGTGAAGTCATTGTTACCAACTGAGATCGACAAGCCGTGGAATCCGAACCCTAAAATCCATAAACACACTTGTCGGCGCAGAACTTAGGTTTAACAGGATTTGAAAGTTGTTTATTTAGAAACTAAGATCCCTACGAAAAACCGTTTAATTCGACGTTAGAAATACGATTTCTAAATTTTATTATAAGTTTTAATAATTATTATTTTATCATAGTTGGAACAGAAAGTAGCGTAATCGTAACTAGAGTGCACTGTGAGTCAACTTAAAATGTTATTATTTAAAAACCGTCAATGTATCGCATTATAATTCTATATATTAATATGTGGTTTACAGCAATGTTTTAAATAGTTCAGATCGTTAACAACTTTCCAAGAAAAAACTTTCTGATTAATAATTGGTCACGCTGTAATCTTTATTAACTATAGTTACGATATTACTGACGTATGAGTGAGTAAATGCAGCGATTTCAAATTGATTAAATGGTGTGATGTAATTTTCGTAGGCCTGTTAGTTTCTTAGCAAACAACCTTCAAACTCGAGTACACATAATTTCTGCGCCGACAGTAGAAGTCTCATTCCGATATTGATCACATAATTTACCATAATGATCTTTTCCCCAATTAACATCCAAACTGCACACCTACAATCGGAATAAAAACGTGATTAGTAAAATTTCATCGTGATGTAAAAACTATTATAAAAGTGCTAGTAGGAGAAGTGATTATTTATAGACCGGGAAGTACCTAGATACGGCTTCGTCATCTTTAATGATGCCCTCAGTTAATTGGCGGATGTATATTGAAGTGGGGCTCTGTCAGTCGGTTGAAAAGGCTTCATGAATAAATAACTGGCCTCGTAAGGCAGTTTGCATTGTGGCAGCCTCTCACCAATTCACTGAACTTTTAAAGCGACACATAAGTGATTTATTTTTCAATTATTTTAAACTTTTTTGTTTACATGTAATTTTCATTTGTTTAATTATGTGTTGAGAATTCTGTAAACTCTTTTGTACATTTGAAATATTACTTAGTAGAACCTCGTTGTAACGAACCTCAATTTAAAGAATTCCTTCATATAACGAATATTTGAAAATCTTCTAAACTAGCTATAATACTTAACAGTAAATACACCTCTATAATACGAATAAATCATACCTAGTAGCTCAAAATAACGAATGTTCTATCTTCCTAAAGGTAGGGGTAGTTTACCTCTGAATAGCGAATTTTTAAACCATCAACCTCTTCATAGCGAATTGAACCTTTATATAACGAAATGTACCTCTTACAGACTCGGTATAACGAACAAATATTGTTATGTGAACTTTTAAGCGAATTTCGCATCAGCTGGCAGTGGCCGTAAGAACCGTCTATAACCAGAGCTTCCTTCCGTTCCAGTATTTATTTCCTGTACTTACTGGATACCGTTTCAGTGCGCTACTGTGTGTTGTAAAGGCCCCTACAGATTATATACAACCATCGAACAGTCCACCGCACAGACGACCGCATAGTGTGGAGGGAATTTTAAAGCTAGTACAGACGTATGTTCGATGATCGCACGTCGAATGAACATGTCAATATACGTCGTATATAGTTCGAATAAAATAACTTTGGTACTGGCGGAACGCCCTCGCTCCACTGGTCTGAAATGACAAAACTCTGAGCTTTAATTTGCTGTCAAACTTAAAATAAGTAAGCAATAATTTTCAAACTAATTGTATAGTGTCCACCAGTTTATATTCTTTAAGGAAAAATTATGCCGGAGATTTTTCTTGAGCTAAATTGCTTTTTATAGCGATATTTGTATTTAAAAACACGGTTTTATGAGTGAAATTGGGCGTGAGTCGTCTTCAACCTGTCACTGTAGCAAAAATAATAATAATAAAATAATTTCTTTTGAATGGATGACAGTTTGATTCATTGTGATTAGTTTGGTAAAAGTCTCATTTAATAATTCAAACAGGTTAATGAGAAATTAATTTTTTTGTAAAACCTTGCAAACTCAGAAACGAAAAACGCTAGACAAAATTTATTTGAGCAAACATTAACTGTGTTATTTATGTATAGTTAAAATAATACTGTGGTACTAATAAAACATGCGGAAAAATAATGAAGAGTTGATGAAGTAAACTCATAGTTCGTTTACATCGAGGCTGTGTCGGACGCGTAAGGTATACTCTGCTCAAGGGAAAGTGTAGACTGAATATTCAGTCCAAGCGTAAAACGAATTCCGATCGACGATATTTCCAGATAAGAAATGTTTCTCCAGTAAGAAATAAGGTAAGTTAGTTGACTTTTGACTTTGAGGTGTGTTCGTGTTCAGTTCTTTATCGATTTGACAGTGCTTAGTATAGTTTAATCACTAGTTTGTTTTTATACAGTTATTTAGTTTTAGTGATATAACACGTTTTTATTTACAGTATTTAGATGTGACAATAATGCTATAGGATTCAGTGTGTATATAGTTATCAGTGTTTATTGCAATTATAATATTTAGGCTCTTTCAAATTTTAGGAAGTGTTCTATTAGTAGTTGACAAGAAATGTTTGCAATGGAAGAGGCAAGAGCTGAGCCAGTGACTGTACATTGTGCGTGTGGTATCACTGCCGCCTTGTTGATAATCGAGTTTTGAAAACTTATGAATCTTTCTTCCTAATTCAAGAAAATTCTATTTAAATTTAATACGAGAGTACGATTTTAGTGTCACTTAAATAACACAATTAATTTAGGCTTAAAGAAATTTTATCTAGCGTTTGTCATTATCGAATTTACAAAGGTTTACAAAAAAATTAATTTCTCATTAACCTGTTTGAATTATTAAATGAGACTTATACCAAACTAATCACAATGAATCAAACTGTCATCCGTCTACAAGAAATTATTTTATTATTATTACTCTCGCTACAGTAACAGGTTAAAGACGACTCACGCGCAATTTCACTCATAAAACCGTGTTCTTAAACACAAATATCACAATAAAAAAACAAATTAGTTTAAGCAAAATATCCAGCATAATTTTTTCTTAAAAAATATAACATGGTGGACACTATACAAGTAGTTTGAAAATTATTGCTTACTTATTTTAAGTTTGACAGCAAATTAAAGCTCAGAGTTTTGTCATTTCAGACCAGTGGTGCGTGGCCGTTCCGCCAGTACCAAAGTTATTTTATTCGGACTATAGTCTAGAGGCAACACGGCCTCACTGCCGAGCACGTCCCGCTCCCTACCGCCTTGCCGCTACGTACAAGTGTGACTGGGTTTCTTTTTATGTCGGCACTGGTGGCGCAGTGCTGTAACCCAGCTATATGGGGACAAAGTGTTCGGGAGATTGTAGGCGATAGGTTGGATGCTCGGTCCTCTTAATACCGACATGGCGTCCGCTTGATGGTTGCTATCGGCGTGGACACTACTAGAGAAGTCTGGGGTGTCCATGTTGGGTGGTAATCATTGTGCGGATGTTGTGTGGGGGGAGATAACTGAGTATCAGGCTTGTCAATTAGCTGACAATCAGACCAGCACTACGTGGTTCGGATTCCACGTAAAGCTGTAGGTCCCTTAGTTGCCCTGGCTGTTGGGCTATTAATAAATTGCCCTTTCTGAGGAACAGTTGAACTCAGATAGTAACCAGACTACACTCATCCACACTCATCCTACACTCATATAACCATTCATATTCGCCTTAAAATACCAACAACGTTGTGTCGGCGTCTCATATTAGATATTAGATGTAACATAGAAAAACCCGCGTCCGTGTTACTTTGTCACTAAATAGTCTACAGAGGTTATCTCATAATTACTGAAATCACCTCTACATAATGAATATTTTCAATCTTAACCTCATTATAACGAACCTCAACATAACAAATTACTCGATACAACAAACATTTTTTTAAACCCCTCAGATTCGTTATAACAAGGTTCCACTGTAATTTGGTACGATATTGCACGTGAAATATGAGGAATGAGATTCTAGTTGTAGAGTCTGGTTACTAGTAGAGACTATAACCTTAACAAAGGCCATTCATTTATTTATGTTATATCCACCAAGGGATCATCAATCTGCCATAGTTCCAATCATACTCATCAGTGGATACTTAAAACTTATCTTATTAGCGTTGAATAATGCTACTTATCACAAAGTGCTACTAGTATTCGAAATGTCTTCTCATCGTTTTAGAAGATTGATATTTTGGCACAATCCTATTTCGTATTTCTTAAAGGTAATCAAAATAAAATAGAAGATTGATATTTTGGCACAATTCTATTTCGTATTTCTTAAAGGTAATCAAAATAAAATAATTGCTAAGTTATATATAGAAATATATATTGAAGTTTTCTAAAATAATCATTATTTCTGACACATTATATTATAATCGTATACATATCCAAAATCCGTACCTATTAAAACGCAAGGCTTATAAAGAAAGTGAATGGCCTTAATTATTTAAATTTCATATAAATTTTAATTTGTTTTGAAGGTTGCGACATTTCTTCATCTTTGGAATATAATTGTTTATAAATCAGAATAGTTTTTTTTTTTAATATTTACAGTCTTGGTTCTCAACAAATTAATATGTTACCATACAATGTTGCAACTATAATTATGTACAAGGAATAGTAGTAAAGTGTAATATTCTACTTTGTTATTGCAATAAATAAAAAATATTTATTAAATGTATATGTAATAAATGTGCACATTGTAACGTTAAATATGTATGTGTTTCCATCTGTAAGGTTACGCTGTTAAAAACTCGAGAAATAGTTAAAGCATCCTTTCTGAGCCTGGACTTGGCGGAAATTGTGTCATCAGCTAGGAATTGCTTTCCAGGGAACGGTTCACAGTTTGTTGAACCAACTTCGCATATATCAAAGGTACAAACTGTAGAATACAAATTAAATACAGTATATGTAAACTGCGAAAACTCAAGTCATCTCTCAATATAACCAGTTTCTCAAGTTATTTGTGAACCGTGCCATTCATAATCCTTAAATGTAAAGACGCACTGTATATGCCATATCGGGACTCGTTACTGGAATACAATGAACTTTATATGAATACTAGCCGACAGCCCTTACTTCGCTACGGGGTGGTTCTCTCCAAACCATCAAATCAATATAACAGCCTGCTACTACACAGTTTAATAATCTACAAAACCCTCTTAAGTATACTTTAGGGGGATGCAAAATAGTGCAATCATACTTTAATTAGTAGAAATCACTTTAAACATTTTTCAACGAAAACCATAGTCTAGCTTTTCGTGAGTCTAAAAAGACAAACATATTAGTCTGACTTTAGTGTTATGTTTATGTTCTTTTCTATCAGCTTTTTGAAATGAGTCATTAAATTAATGCTAATCTTAATCTTACGGAGAAAATGGATTGTCGAGGGGCTGTTTATTCCTTTTCTTTGGAAGGGCTGCTCCTGTTTTTCAATGAATTCCTTAGGAATGGAATTTTGATAAATCCTTTCTCAGTGGGTCTCTATGATAAAAAAGGTAAATTCCCTCCAAATTTAAAAAAAATCTGTTACGTGTTTCCGGAGAACACGTAAGCCGGCGTGGTGGCTCAGTGGCTAAGGCTTCGGACTGCGGAGGGCAAGGTCCAAGGTTCGAATCCCCACTGAGCCAACGGTCGGTACTTCACTCGTTGAATAAAGTTGACGCACAGGCCTGTAGGCCCATGTCAACTGGCGAGTGAAGTTTTATTTAAAATTTAAAATTAAAAAATTAAATTTCGTGATGAATGACGTACATCGTTTTTGGATTTGATATATTAAGATAAATCCTTACTCCATGATTTACTTCGATTGATGAACTATGTTTGCTGGTGTTGTAGATGAGTTACATATATTGTATTATTTAAGTAATCAATTAAAATTCGAAACTGTTTTTCATGGCAGGCAAGTTCGTGAATGTTTGGTAAATTCGGTTGTAATTATAACAAATACTTAATACTTGTAATTACTGATTAAATTAAGCCAACCTGTAACAGGTCCACCAAATTGATAGATGAATTAATTAATTTAAATAAATAATAAATTATTACGTAAAAGAAAGGGATATATTTAATGGGAATAAACCACGAAGGTTCAAATAATGTTAGAAAATTGCTGCAAGTCAGACAGGAAAGCAAACAGAAACATCTGGAATAAACAAAATACAATCCTCCTTTGTCACAAAGGAAGAAATGGGTGTGGTCCTTTCTGAGAAGTATGACCATAAACATATGGGAATGTCTGAGACACAACAGTCAACAAAGATAAGACAAAATTAGCGTGGGACAAGACTCGACAAGTCGGTTGGAACTTTCCATAGTCTCCACCCCGGATCCGGCGCAGTGGAACGACGCAAAAGTCAATCTTTGAAAGGAACCAATCAGAACGGGGCTCTTAATTTGAAAGATTCCCGTAGGTCGCAGCAGCTGTCAAACTGCTACCTCGTGGTACAACCGGAAGGGCTACAGTCTTGTACCCAAAGGAAATTGATACCGGAAGAAAAAGTAAAAGTGGGGGGATTAGAGTCCAACGGTTGTGAGACCAACGCCAAGGGTCTCGCTCATTCCTTCACTAACAGTCATTTAAATAACTTTGAAGAGGTCCACTGGACTTCAACGTGTTACTAAATTTTTTCA
Organism: Stictocephala bisonia; assembly: GCA_035578905.1. Lineage (NCBI taxonomy): Eukaryota > Metazoa > Arthropoda > Insecta > Hemiptera > Membracidae > Stictocephala > Stictocephala bisonia. Next base: position 35,093 of record JAQJVL010002476.1, read on the forward strand.
CAATGATTTAGTTAAATTTAATAAATCAGTTTAAAGTAATAGTAGTGAGTTGAATATTAAAAGATTTTTATATTTCATATGAATTAATTCAAAGATAAATTTGTTTGTATCGTGTTCTACAAGAACTTCGTTGTGTCCAGATAAGTCTTAGTTAGAAAATATTATTCAATATTTTGTCTTATAAAACAAGTTGAAATCATAATAATACCTCATATTATAATTAAATTTATTTGTGAACAAAAGTAGTTTCATGTTTATAACGATGTGAATAAAAGAATGTTTGTATAAAAGAATTTTGAAGTCATTGTATTATATAGTTCCACCGAATTACCTGTTTTACGATTCTGAGATTAACGATAAAAAAGAAAGAAAATCATGCTCTAAATTAAATTAAATTAACTTTTATTATTTTAATAAAAAATAACAGAATAATCAAAGTAATGTAACAAACTTCTAAAGGTAACAAGTTACAAATTTTCACCCAATAATTTGGGACAAAAAAGAAATAAATTAAATTATTCTGATTTAATAAATAGCATTGATTAATTTAATCAATCGATTAAATTAATATAATAAAATAAGAAGTAGCAATGTAGCAGATTGGCGCCCAACATCGTGGAACTATATAGTACAAATTTTAATTTATTCAAAAGTATTTACAAAATAAATTGTTAACAATTTGTCAAAGAATTAGTATGTGTGAAATTTTTAATTTCATTACAAAATAATTGAAAAAGTGAAAAGATTCATAGGACATAATTTTAAATCATTAAATTCTAAAAAAAGAATCAATTATGTCAAATATAGACATTATAGAAAATACGGAGGTGGACTCCGATGACTCTGAAACGTCTTTAAGTATCTTAAAAGAAATAAAAATAAATAAAAACAAATGTGATGAAGCTAGGCCAGAATCGAGTATGGAAAATACATTAGCACACATAGTTGAGATGCTAGGAAACATGAACACTAAATATGATAATTTAGTAAAAATAAATGAAGAAAATAATACTAAGTATGACAACTTAGAAACTAAACTTAATAACATAAATGCAAACATAGTAAACATAAACACTAAACAAGACAAACTTGAGATTAAACTCAATGAAATAAATAATAAACAAGATGAGTTTGAAATCAAGCTTGAGGAAAATAATAAAAAATTAGAAGCTAAACTAGGAACTAAACTTAGAGAAATAAATAATGAGTTTAGGAGAGATGTAAATCGACTTGAAAGTAAAGTAGTAAAGGAGGATAATGTAGTAAATGAAATAAATGAAGTAGAGAATAAAGATAGGCAAGAACCTATAGAAATAAATAATGCTGAGGAGAGGGTATTAGCAGACAAAATAAATGTGCTGTTAGGAGTAAATAAGGACATAAATACCAAGCTGGAGCAGATTAATGCTAGGCTATGGGGATCAAGTAGTAAGATGAAAGAAATGAATAGTAATAAGATGAACTTAAATGATGAAGATAATATGAAAGTAGATTTGCTACTAAAAATAACTAATGAAATAAATGCTAAACTTGATGAAATGAATGTAAGGTTAGATGGAAAAAATGTTGAGATAAAAGAAATAAATAATGGTGTAATGAAACTAAACAATGAACTTAAAATGAAAGCTAACGAGCAAATAAAAGATGTAGATGATAGGACAAGTCAGATTAAAGACAACTTTGTCAATAAAACTAAAAAAGTAAATGTAGACTTTGTTGAGTACGAGCTAGATGAACACTTAAAAGCAAATGCAACACCAAGTGAGATAGGCTATGAACTAAATAGTCAAATGAGCAGGCCTAGAATAAATGATGAAATAGAAAACCAGATAGGGTATCTAAACACACTGTTAGATAACAAAGTAGAACAAATAAACAAAACCCTAGTACTTGGTAACTTTAACTTTGAAAGTGTAGTAGATGACTTCATATGTAAAGAAAGTGAAAAACTAAAAATAATCAGAAATAGGCTAGAGGAACTAAACGAGTTCTTTGAGTTTGAGATGACTATCATAAATAAATACTGGGGAATAAACAAACAAAGAGAAGTTGAAGGTGAATGGATGGGGGGTGAAAAATGTAATGTGAACATGGATGACATTGTAAACTATGTGATGAGGTATTATAATACTTCATGTTTCTCAAACTTTAAATATAAAAAGAAAAAATTTAAACCAGTGCTCTCGGATAACTACATTTGCTCAGAAAACTAAACTGTAAACTTAGCTATTCACTGAAAAATACTTAGAGATTATAATAATAAATAGTGATTGAAGCAATGTAACTTTAATGATAGGGGGTTATATAAAAATAAATAAAGAAAGTATAGAGATGATTATTAAATGAGAAAACACTTAAAAGATATCATAATAATAAATATATGATAGTGTGAAGAATATAACATTAATAATAATGTGAGAATTGTTTTAAAGAAAAATAAACTGAGGGGTAATTATGTAAAAGAAAAATGCTTAAAGAGGTCATTTAATAATAAACAATTAATAGGCCTAGTTGAAGAATTATAATATTGACAGTAAGGTGAATTTGTGATTGAATAGGAGGTTTAAATATAACATTAAAATAATATGACATTAATGTTAAACTAAGATGATAAATAAATATTGTTAATGGTAAGAATGACTGTTAAAAGAAAAATACCTACAAATGTCATAATAGTAAATATATGGTAGGCCTAATTAAAAATTTGTGAAAAATAATAATAACCAGAGAGTTGTTATTGAATATGAAAGATATTAAATGATTTAAATGTAACTTTGATAATAATATGTGTTAAATGAATATAACACTAATAACAAAATGAAGTTTATATGAGATTAAAATAATGAGAAAATTTCTTTACAATACTGTGTTATTGTAGTTTGTTTATACTTATCTTGAAATGACTAAATGAATGTATCACAAATGATAATAGGATACTGATATGAGACCAAGCTGATTTAGGGAGATTCTTTAAACTACCCTGTTAATATAACTGGTTTATGTCCATATTTTGAATACAACATTGGTAGAATGTGCCATGTATACTAGATTAAAATGTGTCAAGATTTTTAAAACACTTTGTATTTACAAATTGTTTATGTTTATAATGAATATTACTCAGACAACAATATGATATGATTCAAGGTTGTGTTTAACAAATATGATTTAAGGAGATTTTTGAGAAGTAGTTTGTTACAATGACTTGTTTCTGTTTATACTGAATATAATCAGACAAATATGATTCCAATGCTGAATATAATGATTGATTTAAAATGAAATAGGTGAGATATCTTATAATACTTTGTATGATAACTTGTTCATGTTGACAATGAATATGATTTAAAGATACACACTATGTGTAGTCTTGTGAAACTTATATGACATGATTCAAAGATGTGTTTGAATAAAATAATGAAAGGAGATTCCTTGTAATGCTGTATTATTATAATTGGTATATGATGATGTTATTATGACTTAATGATGTACTTTGAATATACTACTGTATGTATTTTGATAAACTTAAATGAAGTTTATTCATTTTAAGAATTTTATGAAGGGAGAATAGCCAGTGGTTAATAGTAGTACAATTTGATCCTAATTACAACTAGTCACTTTCTAAATTCTAAATTCTTTAACGCCAAGTACTCTATTAATCACACAATGGCACAGTGTTACAGTTTCAGGTGTTGGTTAACCTTGACAATAGCGTCTAAAAACACAAAGCTTACAGTGATCTGTAGCATGGCAAACCCTACTACCTAAGTCATGTTGCAGACACCAATAGATTAGTAATTTTGAAACATAATATTGTAAAAGTGGATTGAGACGTGGTAGATGTGTCATTATAATTTGTTAGTAAACTGTTGAACTAATATTGGTGTAGACAATGAGTGATAGAAATCACAATTTAATATGATTATGATGTAATAAAAATGTTTAATGGTAATTTATTGCAGATGAATTTTATTTTGTCATTGATGCAAATAATAAGTGATAGAAATTATAACGTGAAATGAGTAAAATATAATTGAAAATATGAGTAATTAATTTTATATCAATAATGAACAACCAATAATGAGTTATTTGAAAATTTTCAAACTTAATAATGATAACTAACTTTGCATATGTCAGCTTGAAATATGAGAAGTAACATTAGTAAATGTACAAATAAATTAAAACTCTGTACATAAATGATGTGTGTGTAAAGATAAAAGATGATTAAACATGAGTATGTTTAAATGTTTGTAATCAATTTTTCACTTCAGCTAAATGCATATGGAACTAAAACTAGGCTATTGCTTTAATTAACAGCCTGTGATTGAATTATGTTATATGTATTACTTAATAGAAAAGGTAATCGAAGTAATCATGTGAATAAAAGGACTTTGTACTGAAACAAACTTTCAGTGAAACTAGTTGAGACTGTGTTGGACATTAGGAACAATAGTGAAACGACCATCAAGTAAGATGATCTTACCCAAAAACCAGTGACAACAAGGAATATTGTGTGAAAGACAGACACGCATGGACATGTGGACGGTGCTGTGCCACAGACGGGGGGTCCGGACACCGGCGCGCTATGCAAACCCATGATGCGGTGGAGCTGTCAGCCCAGGAGCACACCAGGTGGTGATGACTCATCCCATTGACGCGACACTGCAGACCCTCTATACACTAGGACAACAGCCCATGCTCGAGAACAACAACTTGTGCATCAACCAGTTGGTTACATAATACAATCTTTGTTTCGTTATTTATAGTCTCTCGAGACCCATAGACTTGTGAATCAGATATTCGCAGAACTTAATTGTAGTGTTCCAACATTTGAAGCTTAAAATGAACATGAATGCGAACCAGTGAAAAACTTTTCATGTGGACCGTTTCCAGTTTTCAACCAATGAGTGACTTCTCATGATAAAGTGACTGCTTTATATACTACTAGTAATGGCTCAATGTAAAGTCAAAAGACAAGACAATCTATTTGAAAATATTAAATAATGTTTCAATTTCATGAAACTTTTTCAAAATGATCCTTGAAAAATACTTAAACAAAATATCATGTTTATATATTTTCAAAAATAATTAGAATTAGTAAACTAATTGTAATTTATGAATAATAAAATAAAAAATATGACTAATACAAATAATGAAATATTGATAATGAAAAAATAACAATTGTATTGATTGACAATTTTATTATATTCTTGAATAATATATGATATACAAATAATAATTGAAACTCTTTTGAAATGATTGAAATATTTTTTTTGTGATTAATTACAAAATGACTAGTAATCAGAAAAACTTGCATCAATGACAGACTAATGTAATGTATCTGTTGTTCATTAGTAAAGAATAATTCAAACTATTCTTGTATAAATGTAGGAGTTGATAACCTATTGATTGAAATTACTAATTATTATGTAAATAATTTGGTAATTAATGATGTACAACTTTGAGAATTGATCATTTGTTGAATGATAAATAATATGTAAAAAGTTTTAAGGAATATTTGGTTTATTGATTAATGATAGATGTTAAGATTTGACTAAGAATTAATGAAATGTGTAATGATTGAGAATTCATTTAAAAATATAAAGACTTGTTTAAGATGTGATGATTTATTTGAGAATGTTAAAGATGATGTATTGATTTGAGAGTGTATTTAAAAAACTTAAAGAAGGTTTAAGAATGGAAAATTTATTTGAAAAGTCTGGTAGTGTTTGACAAAATGAATGATAGGTCAATGTAGGATCATAAATGAAATGTTTGAATAAATAAATGATAATTCATTTATGAATTGACAAATTGTATAACATGTGTTTGTGACTAGTAGTCAGATGATTTTGATGACAATATTGAAAGATGATAATTATAAATAAGCCAATGATTAATTAATTTTGAAATATAATCTAGTAATTGTTGACTTGTATTTGATTGAGTTTGATATGTAACCTATGTATTGTGATTGATAATCTCATGTTAAAAATCATTGATTGTAACTGGGAACTTGTATAATTTTAGATGATGTATAATATTTAATTGATAATGTTGAATTTATGAAGTATTGATTTTGATTTGTGAATTTTGATTTGTGTATCAGTGTTTTTGATTCATGATTATATGTAGATGAATGAATGATTCATTGGTAATTTATAATTTTTGAATCTTACTAACGATTTAAATAATTTGTTAATGAATACTGATCATTTAGTATTTAAAAAGAAATTATAACTTAGTGATTAATTAATTTTGATTAATACTCATAAACAACTTGAGGATGCCAATGTGTAATGTATAGTTTTTGTTTGACAATTTTTAATTTATGACTGATAAAGTTTTTGATTGATAACTTATAATGATTAAATGTATACTAAATTTCTGTTAACAATTATATATGATGAAATGAGCTGTTAAACTTTTGATTTATAAATTGTTGAATTGTTAATCAACAATTGTGATTTATTGAATTGTTGTCTGATGACTTTAATTTTTTAATAATTGACTTTTTATTAATAACTGTGTAGAATGTAATGATCTATTTGTAATTGATGATTTTGTGATTCATTGAATTGTAATTCATTGCATTGTATAGATGATTTAAACAATCTGTTTTGATAAATATTGATTTACAAGAAAATAATGATGTATTATTCAGATAATATGTGATGTGTAATCTGACATTGAATTGTATGTTAGTGGATAGGTTCAATTCATTCTAAATATAGTAATTAATGTAAAACTGAAACTTATCTGAGGAACAACCGACAATTTGGTGAATCGTGTTTAAAATCAAGATTTTTTGACTCGCGTTACTCACACATCGCAAAAAATCGGGGGGTACTGTAACAGGTCCACCAAATTGATAGATGAATTAATTAATTTAAATAAATAATAAATTATTACGTAAAAGAAAGGGATATATTTAATGGGAATAAACCACGAAGGTTCAAATAATGTTAGAAAATTGCTGCAAGTCAGACAGGAAAGCAAACAGAAACATCTGGAATAAACAAAATACAATCCTCCTTTGTCACAAAGGAAGAAATGGGTGTGGTCCTTTCTGAGAAGTATGACCATAAACATATGGGAATGTCTGAGACACAACAGTCAACAAAGATAAGACAAAATTAGCGTGGGACAAGACTCGACAAGTCGGTTGGAACTTTCCATAGTCTCCACCCCGGATCCGGCGCAGTGGAACGACGCAAAAGTCAATTTTTGAAAGGAACCAATCAGAACGGGGCTCTTAATTTGAAAGATTCCCGTAGGTCGCAGCAGCTGTCAAACTGCTACCTCGTGGTACAACCGGAAGGGCTACAGTCTTGTACCCAAAGGAAATTGATACCGGAAGAAAAAGTAAAAGTGGGGGGATTAGAGTCCAACGGTTGAGAGACCAACGCCAAGGGTCTCGCTCAGTCCTTCACTAACAGTCATTTAAATAACTTTGAAGAGGTCCACTGGACTTCAACATGTTACTAAATTTTTTCACAATGATTTAGTTAAATTTAATAAATCAGTTTAAAGTAATAGTAGTGAGTTGAATATTAAAAGATTTTTATATTTCATATGAATTAATTCAAAGATAAATTTGTTTGTATCGTGTTCTACAAGAACTTCGTTGTGCCCAGATAAGTCTTAGTTAGAAAATATTATTTAATATTTTGTCTTATAAAACAAGTTAAAATCATAATAATACCTCATATTACGAGGGCCGTTCAGAAAGTAAAGAACGATTGCCCATCACGGACGGCGCAGTTCCCCCACCACCGCGGGAGTGGGCTTATTCTTTAGTCCAAACCTTCCGCTTCAGTTTGAGCTGTGTAGCGGTGCCGTGAGGTCATGTTTGCGTCTCTTGTGGAAGTTCAAAATGGCGGCGCCAATTGAAAATCCCGCCAAGTGTGAAGTCCGTAGTGTGATTCGGTTTCTGAATGCGCAGCATGTTCAACCCATAGAAATTTATAGGCAAATTAAGGCAGTGTACGGTGACAATGCGATGAACGAGTCATCGGTGAGAAAATAGTGCATTCAATTTAATGAAGGCAGAACTATTGTGCACGACGACGAACGAAGTGGAAGGCCGTCACTCGTTACTGACGAGTTGACAGCGAAAGTTGACGAAAAAATTCAAGAAAACCGGCGTTTCACTTTGAGCGGTAGTTCTCAAAGTTAAAAAAATTCAACAAAAAATGCCAGTAGACCGCTCAAAGTGAAACGCCGGTTTTCTTGAATTTTTTCGTCAACTTTCGCTGTCAACTCGTCAGTAACGAGTGACGGCCTTCCACTTCGTTCGTCGTCGTGCACAATAGTTCTGCCTTCATTAAATTGAATGCACCATTTTCTCACTGATGACTCGTTCATCGCATTGTCACCGTACACTGCCTTAATTTGCCTATAAATTTCTATGGGTCGAACATGCTGCGCATTCAGAAACCGAATCACACTACGGACTTCACACTTGGCGGGATTTTCAATTGGCGCCGCCATTTTGAACTTCCACAAGAGACGCAAACATGACCTCACGGCACCGCTACACAGCTCAAACTGAAGCGGAAGGTTTGGACTAAAGAATAAGCCCACTCCCGCGGTGGTGGGGGAACTGCGCCGTCCGTGATGGGCAATCGTTCTTTACTTTCTGAACGGCCCTCGTATAATAAAATTTATTTGTGAACAAAAGTAATTTCATGTTTATAACGATGTGAATAAAAGAATATTTGTATAAAAGAATTTTGAAGTCATTGTATTATATAGTTCCACCGAATTACCTGTTTTACGATTCTGAGATTAACGATAAAAAAGAAAGAAAATCATGCTCTAAATTAAATTAAATTAACTTTTATTATTTTAATAAAAAATAACAGAATAATCAAAGTAATGTAACAAACTTCTAAAGGTAACAAGTTACAAATTTTCACCCAATAATTTGGGACAAAAAAGAAATAAATTAAATTATTCTGATTTAATAAACAGTATTGATTAATTTAATCAATCGATTAAATTAATATAATAAAATAAGAAGTAGCAATGTAGCAGAATGGAATGTAGAAAGTGCAAGAACAATCGTTTTCTCTTTAGGTTTGTAAGAAACAAGAGTTTCAGTTTTCGTGAAAGCAAACATTGAACTTTTCAAGGGCCTCTCATTGTTTGGATATTCCGTCGATAGTACTGCAGGGATTTCCGTCTTATTCTTTCTAATTGTGCCAACTAGTGTTAGCTTCTTCTGTAGAAGATCACGTGCAACTGGGATTGAAGTAAAGAAGTTGTCACAGGTGACATTTCTTCCTGTGTACTCAATATTAGAAACAAGTCTGTTCACTACTGCTCGAGTTGCGTTGCTCACGTAAAAGGGTCCTCTGTGCTGATTTCCAATTGAGACCTCTAAATTAGATGTGTAAAATGTCTTGGCATCGGTTAGTGCCCAAACCTTTATACCAAATTTGCCTGGCTTTTTTGGCATGTATACACGAAATGAACACTTTCCACGAAAATTTGGAAGCATCTCGTCTAGTGTTACAAAGGCACCATGGCTGTAATGCTGCTTACATCTTTGAACTAACTCTTCAAACAGTTTTCTGAAGCAATACAACCTATCTTGGCTTTTTCTTAGTGGCCTATCATCACTTTCAATGTCATCAAATCTCAGGTTTAAAAGAAATTTAAAACGATTAACGCCCATTTGATACTCTAAAAATTTCAACACCAAACCCATCATTCCTCCATAGATCTAATGTGTTTTGATTGCCAGAATTACAAACACCAGACAAATAAAGAAGCCCTACTAGTGCTTTCATTTCTATGCAATCAGTTTCCTTTGCATCTCTTGCACGAGTGTAGTTTGCCTTAATTTTGTTAATTTTTTAATTTGTGTACAGCACCAGCTTATCAATTACTGAGTCTGGGAAAAAGAGCATCCAGCATTCTTGCTCGCGTTTTGCATTTCTAGTCTCCCGAACGGGCCCTGGGAGCTGTGTTACAATGTTATGACTTCTTGTCCGATTTGACGTTTGTTGAGGCCTGTTAGACCAAGCCATTGGGATAGGTTTATTTCTAGTTACCTTACCAAAGTAAGTTGGGTTAGTAACAATATCTGAAAATAACCTTTCGTTACCTGGTGAGGCTGTACGTTGATTGGATCTTGAAACTCCTGGACTGGCTACTTACACGTCAGAATAGCCTATAGTACCAAAACTCGGATCAACAAACTGATTATCAATATTTAAAGTAACACTCGGATCCTGTTGGTAACCTTCAGGAAGCTCTCCTAGACTCTCCTCTGAATCACTTGCGTTCTCAACGTTCCTAATTAATTCTGCTTCATCTGCATCGCTATTATCAGATATATCATCATCATCCAGTTCACTTGTATTAGGTTCTGGTATGGATTCCAACAATTCATTTATTCTTCTTTGCCGTTCTTCGTAAGATTCCATCTTTAAATAAATACACTTTATAACATACAGGGAGGGCATGCGTGTTAGCAAACAGCTCACAATATCATTAGAACGTGAAAGCACGCACGTTAGCAAATTGCTCACGATTCACTGCACGACACACAAACACTTTGAATTACTCACTCCAATGGTCCGTGACCAACTGGCGAACGTCAAGGGCGTGTCGAGGGAGGGGCAAGGAGGGATGAGCTGGCCGCATACCCCAACTCGCTCAGTAGCCCCAAAGATCTGCCCGCATTTCTATTGGTGCGGCAATTTGCTAATGGGTGTGTGTGCTCGCGTGTTAAAAGTTTTAAATGGCCGCCATTTTGAGAATGATTATTGTAAAAAAATGAAATTTAAATAGTATATGAACAATATGAAGATCAACATTCATACTAATTTTCATGGTTTTATCTTGAATAACTTTAGAGATATTAAGTTTTTAGTAAAAAACATATACAGACAGATAGCCGGATAATGGAGCGAGATAGACGACTTGTACACATGAAATTTTTTGTTTGTTTTAACCCAAGGAATGACCTCCAGAAGTTTGGCTGGTTACTTACAGGACATCCTGTATAGATTTGTTACATTTACATTCCAGTCTCGCGTAGCGCCTCACCCACTCTTGCAGTGTTATAGCCACGAGCTGATATTGATTTGATACATTTAGATTCGTTACATATAGATTAGATACTTTTACAATTTATTTAGATCAGTCACATTTTACTTCAATCTCAAGTTTTGTCACAGTATCAACAAGTTCATACCATTATTTTCAATATCAATAAATCAGTGATCACATCTCATTTTGTTTCATTAATTATGTTTACCCGTTTCCGACTTACTTCACGATAATTGCCAACCTACTTCATGAAATTCGCTCGAAGCGGCACTGATCAACTCAACAACTCTCCGTCTATCTAGCTAATTTGTTTTTAGTTTATTTCTCAACAAATAAATTATTAGCTAAACTTTTATCAACAGCATAAATTATGCCGAATCTCGCTTTTAGGAAATCATGTAAACAAGGGTATACAAAAAAATTTGTTGTAAAATACTGAATGCAGCTAAGAGAATTAAATTTGTTTTGTAGGATAGAGTATTTCATTCTCTACAGACTAACATTTGGTACGCCTTATTCCGTCTTCTGGTTATTCTTCAGTGATATGTCAAACATCAGCAATATTACTCCCTCCAGACCACAGCCAGGCGGGAATTGAGCAAGAGTTCAAGTTGCATGTTCTAATTTTATTTCCTACGATTATAAAATGGCATAAAAAATTTATTAAAAATCTGATATGTATAGAACTGAACATTCTGTTTCTATTGGTACCAACTTTGTAGTGATTGCTTGATAATAAACATGTTTTATTGATTTTAATGCAACAGCATAAATTATGCCGTTCCTCGCTCTTAGAAGGGTTTTTGTGAACAGCGTAAATTATGTTGTTCCTCATGATCTAAGGTTATGGCAAATAGGCCCATACTAAAAAATAAATATGCTAAAAGTTTAATTCTCCGACAAGTTATATGCAGAAAAAACTGTCATCAAAAATAGACTTGATTCTACCCACTGATAGTAAAAACTCAACCAAGGCCCCTGTTCTTTATAATTAGCCTACAATGTCAAGATTTGCAAATCATAGACCTAGTAGTAAGTACACAAATAAGTAGTGCCTTATTTCAATTTCAAGCCTTTTTGTTGAATGCTAAAGGCTTACTAAGTTCTTAGAATAAAATTGCTCATATGCAAGTAAGTAATTTAAACATTTTTGATCAAATTAACCTAGTTTGGACTAAGAAATTTAGAAAAATAAACTTACCAGAAAAACTGATTATTTCATAATTAAAACGTCATAATAATAAGCACTTGATGACTTTTAGATAGACTTCCTTTATAAAACTAAACAATTTGGTTTCCAAAAAATATAAAAATGAAATGTTTATTTATTTACGTAGAGTAAGGCAGAATAATTAACTGTCACTGCAAGCCTGCTTTAATGCTTTTGCTGTATATGTAGTATGTTTGTAGGTAGAGTCGTTTACCGTTTGTTTGAATGCGTTCCGTTAATCCGCTTTACATGTTAGCAGTGATGCACTCCACATTCCTACTCCAGCAGTAAGTGTAAGATATGTAGTATAGTATATAATATATCCAACGTATTTACTGCCTATAAAACTAATTAAAAGTACAAACTAAAGACTAATGGAATAGAAGTTAGAATGAGTAACTCGATTTATATGATAAAGCTATATTGAATAACATCTACTAAAAGCATAGGCGGCTGAAGGGAAGGGCTTGGCCCCCCCAAACATTTAAGAGAAAAAATAGTTTATTATTTATTCTTCTCACACTCATACAACAGAGTTATTAAATTTATCAAACTGCTTATAGCATAGCCGTCTCTAGTAACAGTAGTAACACTTATGGTAGTTTAGGTAAATTGTGATTAAAATTAAAACAATCATCTGATCTGAGTCTTTCCTCTTATTCCACTTCCACACCCTACCACGCCCATCAGTAGTACACACTAATAGTTCTACGGACACTCGACAGGTCACCACCTCACCTTGTAGATTACCTCGACTCGTACCGCACGAGGAGTATTACACGCACCTTGGGTAGCAGTAGTTGTACTTATGTAACTTGTTGTTTTGATATTGGTAATAATATTGTAATTGTGCTACTGTCATTGTCAAACTCAGTACAAGGTTATTGTGTCGTGTCAAATGTTATTAGTATCAGACAGGTTTTTCAGTTCTTACTTGTTTGATAGGTAGGCAAAAAGCATTTTATTACGATAGCGGCTTTTCACAATACAGTATTTAGATGTTAAAGTTGGTGTCCCACAAGGCTCAATCCTGGGCCCAGTATTTTTAATAATCTATACAATATACCTGTTACGTGGTTAGTAACCGTGATAGACCTTTTATGTTCGCTGATGATTTGGCTGTTCTAATTAATTGTTGTAGGCTTAATACTTTGTTTGCAATGTAAATAATACTATATAAGACTGGACGGCTGTCAATTCACTATGCCTAAATAAACATAAGACTCAGCTTTTAGAATTTAAGTGGGATATGCACATTGAAAGCTTACGTAAGAAATTATCAAAGGGTTTTTTTTTGACTGGGCTAAGACCAATTGTCAATTCAGATATTCTTATTGATGTTTACTATGTCTATTTGCGCAATCATCTATATTATGGAATTATTGCTTGGGGCAATGACAGCAACACTAAAAAACTGTTTATTTAAAGAAAAATGCAGTTAAGGTGATAGTAAGTGTTAACAAAAGAATCCACTGTAAGCCTTTGTTTATATAAAATAAAATATTATTACTGTGCCTGCCCTGTATATTTCAGATTGCCTTTTGTATATAAAACGAAATTTACATTTTATATCTACTAATAGTAATGTTCATAACTATACAACAAGAAACTGTAATTCTCTTCAAGTATCCCAGTGTAATTTTAAAATAACTTTGAAATCTTCTGTTGAAACAGGCAAAATGTTGTATAACGCTCTCCCTTCTCATATAAAATCACTAGACTTTTATTGTTGTTATTGAAAAATGTTAGAAATGTATTAATTAATATTAGCCCTTATGACATAAATGAGTACTATCAGCACATATTAGCCATGTAGTGTAGGCTTGAGTACATTTATGGGATCTTCTATGTATTTCCTGTATCTGACGTTGCTATACACTGTACAATAAGGAATGGTTTGATTTGTTGTAGGCTACTGTGTACACAACCTTGTAGATACATTGTCGTTAGGACTACATTCTACATAGCTATCATTTATCATGAGAAGTATAACAGACTTTTTTAAAAAGGTAGTCAAATCGACAAATGAACAGAATGATGCTAGTGCAAGTGCAATGTCTATGTCTGTCGAAATTGTTCAGCAGAATCATCGTCATCGTCTTAACTTGATTCTCCAGAAGCTTCGCCTGGTAACGCGGTCACAGATACAACCACTACTAACCAAGGCCTACTAGTAGGAACAATCGACTAAGATCTTGCACAGCCCAAACTGACTAAATTTCCTCTAACTATGTTCGGAAAACAAAATCGATCATTATGACATGTACCAATGGTTAGAATACAATATTGAGCTTGATGCAGTTTTCTGTTATGTGTGCCGAACATACAATACAAACATTTCAATTGCTGATGAAGTCTTCACAAACCTAGGCCTCAGAAACTGGAAAAAATTAAAGAAAAGCTTGATAAGCACGAACAGTGCAAGGTCCATTTGACGTGTGGATTGATCCTCATATTCATTAGGCAACTAAAACCAATCAATGCAAAGCTTTGTATTTATTACTAAAACAGACTATGACTTATGGCCCTTTTCTGAGAGAAGGGTTTATGATGTACAGTTTACTACACATAGCCATACTGAAATATGTTTCTAGCATAGCAGATTATGAGCTGTTGATTTGTGTAAACCCCAACTCTAATTCTTCTTATTTCAGAAGCGGCTCATAACCTGTTTTAGTTGTCCAACAAAAACTACTTATTCCAAGAGTTTGCTAGATGCTGATTTTCAGTCAGGTTTGACCTTCAGTTTAGCTGTGTTCACCCAATATGCAAATCAGCATTCATTTTAAACTTTTCAACAAATATGAAAAGATGACACTAAACAGCGTTAAAATGTACATAAAACTAATGTTGTTTCACAAAGTGCATTGATTGTTCTTGGTCTAAATCTAAGTCACTTGTAGTATTATGGATAGGTAAAACAATGAAAAATGTTAATGCTTGGAATTAAATTTATTTATATTCAACTATAATTTTGCACAGTGTGGAAATAGAAAATTTGGTTCCAAAAAGCGTTAAAATGCATATTTTTCCATTGTATTTTTTCAAATTTTCTTGTTTGACTCACTAGATAGATAAGCTAAATAAATTGACTACTTGTTTTACGTGGTCTTTTCACTATGAAGAAATCAAATCAATATATTTTTATACAAATGTAATTCACTACAAACATTCTTAAACACACAAAATTGTTTCTTCTAAAAAGATATTAATTAATATAGTAAATAAATAATTCTATTTTTACAAAAGAGCCATATTGTGATGTTTTCAGCTGCAAAGCTATTTCCTTGATATCCGTTTTTAGTAAATTTTTCCATTCTTTAACATTCATTAGCTCAGCAGTAAAATTGTAAACTTTGAGCCAGTTCCGACTATTGACCATTCTCATGATACAGTCTCTTCTTGGCAACAAGTTGTCAGATATAATGGTAGTCTATCTGAATATGTATTCACCCTAATCTGTAAAGCATGTAGTCCCTTATTATTATTGTTTAATGTGTAAATAAATTATACGTATCATTGTGTGGATGGTATTATTACGATTTTTGCAGATAACTAACACTTGTTTTCTTGAGGTTGTAATAATTCTTTTTAAGCACAGTCAACTCTAAATGAACTTTCAGTCACTGCCTCTGAGTAGATTCTTGATATAAAATGTATGTAAGTTTTTAGACTTCATAAATAATTGTTAGTTTAAGTTGTAGCACTTGGATACGATCATGTAAAGCTCTTTAGGTTTAGATTAGATTTTAAAATGAGGTTTACATGTTGTATAATTTAATTTGACTTTCAACTAAGTTTTGACCTAAATAAATTATTTTATAAGGCTAAGTAGAGTTTTGTATCTGCTTAGGAGTTTGGTAGCTGACTTCAGAGTTCAGACCTGACCACCCACCACCTGGGCTCGAGGTGGACAAAAAGGGTATTAATGAGTAACGGTTACAAATGATACTGATACTTTTAAGTACCGGGTACTTATATCTGATACAAAGTATCTAATACTTTGAACAAAACTACCGTACTAACAATGAAGAAAACTACCTTACTGTATCTGAAACCCAAAGTTACTTTGAAGAAAATTATCGTACTAGCAAAACTAGTACTGTACATGATACTCGTACTAGTACTGTATAACTATCTTAAATATGATACATTAGTGAAATAGAGAACCATATTATAAATCAGAATAATTTTAAAACAATTTCCAGGCTGTTGTCTGTCTCTATCAGTAACCAATCAAACCACATTTTTTTGTAGTCTGCCACTGACAGCGCCTCGGCAATACTTGAATCAGATACTTTTAGTTTTCAGTTACTGATACAGGTACGGTACTCATGTCGAGTATCAGGTACAAAGTACCGGGTACTAAAATACCGACACACCTTAGGCAGACCTATCATATAACTCTCTTCAATGCTATTGAATTATAATTTGGGGCCATAAAACATAACATACCAGAACCATGCCTGAGGTTTTCAACTAGCAGTCTCAGTGCTTCTTTTTCAAAATTTTCCATACACAAGTTAGATGATACCGGTGATAAGGAAGATCCCATGGCGGCTCCTTCGGTTTGTTCATAGAACTTTTCCTCAAAATAAAAATAGGGGAACACAGGCACAGTTCAGCTAGATCTTTGTTAAGTAGATCTTTAACGCTGTTGACTGTTTCAGGTACCTTGGTAAACAGTGACTGGACATAAAAACTCACAAATATATCAGTTTCCTGCAGCTGTAGGTTCTTTAAGAGGCTGATATAATGCCTGGAATCTTTGACAAAGGACTCAGTCTTTCCCACACATTCATCCTGGAACTGTTTTGATAAAACCTTTGTCAAATTATAAGCCGGTGACCCAATAGAGCTGACTGTGGGCCTCATAGGTATATTCTCCTTGTGTACCTACCTTAGGAATCCCGTGCAGAAGAGGGTGTATAGGACAACTCGACATTTCTTAACGTTGTTATCAAGTAAACTATTGAATTTGATTAACCTAGATACCGCCAATGCAATTCTTTCCATTAAATTCTTCACTGATTTTATATGACCATTTTCAATAATTTCTTTCATTTTGTTCTTATATTGATCATTATTTATAAAAACAGTTGCATATCCTTTATATGCTGGTAGTACAATCTTTAATGTGCCTTCTTTCAAACATTTGAATGAACTTTCTCCTCTGAGTCAGATTGCTTTTTGGTGGTCTTGCTTACCACGACGTCCTGCCTAATATCTTCAGCTTCCTATGGATCAGATCTTTAATAGCTGTCTGCACTGAACAAATGATTTCTTCAGTTGATATTCTGTTTGGAACAACTGCATAATTTAAACCTTTGAACAATAAAGATTCAGTGTGATGATCCAACACATCTTCGGGCAAATTTATTATAACTTATTTGGCTTCCAACTGTTGGAAGTTCATACATTTTATGGACTCTTCTTGAAGCTTCCTACACTTCTTTACGTGAGTTTCAACTTTATAACTCTTGCTGCCTTCGCTTGACTGAGATTGTCAAAAAGGTTCCAGTCTGTAAGGTCCAAAGAATCCATAAGATATTTCCAAATTCCAAAGGCATGGAAATCAATATTATACAGATTAAAACAAGATGGACAATAATTACTTGATTGGTGAGTTGTCGCCATGTTGGTTCAGAGCAGGCAATGTGGTTGGTGTTGCCCCTTCCCTACAGAACTGGATTGACGAGTCTTTGGTATTTAGCCGAGAGGTTGTATTCCAACTTCATAGCACAGGCAAAACGTTTGATCATTGATTTTACTATACATAGAAGATAGTTCCATCCAATGTTAAATTTTGAGGCACGGAAAATGGGAGCGACCGTGCTGCAACCTGTCGGAAATTGCCTCCAGTTTCGACTGTTCGGTTGCACAACCTGTGAGCAGTAAAGGAACTAATCACTCCCTCTCATTCCCCCATTCTCTCTCTCTTTCTCTTAAGACTCGCCCGGAAGTACTGGTCTACTGCTGTCTCCCCTCCATCTTGCCTTCCGTCATTGCTGATAAACGATCACCTTATCGCAATCAAGTCTAGCCATCCAGATGTTGTACATTCCAATACCCTTCCACCTCTACGTACTTACTACAGTATCAACATTCTTTCTTTATAACTCAACCAGATGTAGATGAAATTAAGAGTATTGTTAAATTAATAAACATTTCTATTATTATTTCAACTCAACACTAGTATTATGTTTTGAACAATTGATTTTGTACATAACATGTACATATGGGACAAAATTGATATATACTGTACATCTCAAATATAACCTTTCATTACCAACATATTTTCACTTTGACTAGAGAAGTGAGTGAAAGGTGTAGGTCAAACCTATAAAGCAAATGCATGATTTTGTTGTAGGTTATTATGGAGTCTATTACGGAGTCTATTATGGAGTTTAAATCAGTGCTCGAGTTGCGCGCAATACCGATTTCAGATAGTCCGTCCAGTCTTGGCCGCTCAAAAATGCAACTTAGACCACAAGCTATGCTATAGAAATATTTCCGTAAATATCACAATTCGTCAAAAATAACTTGAATTGTCTGTCACTGGTCTGATTGATTCCGAATAGCACCAAACTTATACTACAAAATAAGCACATATCTGATTATTCTGTGCTTATAACTTCTTGGTTATTGGTAAAATATAATAATTATCTATATCAGCTGAACTTAACGTTCAGTTTTTCCTGTAACGTTTTCCTGTAACGTTTTAGGTGCAGCTCGGATGTTTTGTCATAGGACCCTCTTCCTATCTCTCATTAGTGATTTAAATTATCACCGTAATTAATGTATGTCCTAATTAATCTAATTTGTAGCTAAATAACTGTAAATAATATAATTTGTTTGACTTTTATTTATCTTTTTAACCGCAGAGGTTTAATATAAGTATGTTTGCCATTCATTTAAATGTTAATATTAAATTACAATAATTTTTAAACATGTATAGCCTAAATAACTCCCCACAGATTTAGAGTTGAAGTGTTTGGCTATTAATAAAGAGCCCTGTTCTTCTAATTAGGATTAATTTAATTTACCTTATTTGAAAGTGTATGCTTATCATTAATATATATATATTTGGTGGTGGCTTCAGTTTGAAACCATATTATTAAAGTTATGCACAAAACCCAAAGTTACGTATTATTTTTTAACTATATTATTGTTAATTTGTAATAGTTATTTGTTTATATAGTTTTGTTAGTTCTGTTTTGTTAGTTATTTATATAGTTGTTAGTTCAATGGAAACATATCACAACAGTGGAAAGTAATAAATAGTTTGACAGGAGAGGCCTCAAACAAGAAAATAGAGCGCATTGAGTTACAAGACAGAACAATCACGACAGACCCAAGCGTTATCGCAGATGAGATAAACAAATACCTCATCGCTGTCCAAGCCGACCGACCTCGTACAGTTCCCACATCGACTCTCCCACCTATTCGTTCTTATCCACAATCATTCTTTATAGAGTCAACTACTGTAAATGAAATAAAAAAAATAGTGAAAAATTTAAAAAATAAAAAATCAACAGGTTTTGATATGATTAGTGTTCATTTATTAAAATTCATTATAGATGAAATCGCTTCAGTACTGGTAATTAGCGTCAGTTTTAGTACTACCCTGGCATTTTCTCTGAAATGTTGAAGTTAAGTTCAGTTTTTCCAATATTAAAGAAAAATAATTCTTTAATTTTTAATTAATAAAAAATAAAACATAATTATATTTTCAGGAATTTTAATATTGATATAACATAAAATGATTTTTTTTCTTGACTAGAAGCCATTGTCATGAAACACATGTACAACTCTCTTGTTCACGTTTTTGAATTATTTGTGTCAATAGTTTTAGATTATTTTTATACTTTAACTGAATTATATTTTCAGGAATTTTAATATTGATATAATATAAAATTATGTTTTTGTTTGTTTTGTTTTTGACTAAAAGCCATTGTCATAAAACACATGTACAACTCTCTTGTTCACGTTTTTGAGTTATTTGTGTCTATAGTTTTAGATTATTTTTATACTTTAATTGAATTATATTTTCAGGAATGTAAACACTGCAGGTGGTGATTGTGTGTCTTCTATTATGCAATTATATGTATTGCTAGACTCATATGTTTAAATGTTTTTTAAATATATATTTTTTCTTTAATCAATTTACAATAATTTCAACCTGATTAAAATAATGAAAATTGACTAAATCAGTAGTCTAGTTAGTTATATTCTATAACGGTAATATTTCCTAACCAATTTCAATTGACATTGAGATTGTTTTTCTCAAGAAGTAATAATAGTCATAACTTTATAATTCCTAAAAAAACTGACCATTCACCAAACAATGAAATATTTTACAAACAATCATGTAATTACTTGGAACCAAAAAATATGTTAATGTTAAAGACAGTAATAATAAAACAGACATTTATAATAAAAAGATTAATAATGCTATTTTAAAATAAATGCCTATACACAGATTGTCAGGCCATAAGATGAAAGCTATTTTTATCTTGTATACAAGTAGATTAGTGGTTTTGTTATGATTTTTTCTAACCCTATCACGACATTTTAATCTAACCTGGGTTTTATATTTTGCCCAGTATTATTCTATATAAATATCATAGGCCTATTTCAATATTTATTTGGCAAAGAAATAAATAATGTCACATTTTTTAATATTTCACTATATTAAATATTCCTGGAATATTTGCAGATTAATTTCATAATTGAAATGGGAGTCATTGATTGGATTTGAAAACAATTTATTTTTTAATCAATTACCGAATACGAAAAGATTAATGATTTAGTCCAACAGTCGATTTAATCACCTAATCGATGGTTAAAATGCAATGAATAAAGATTTTTCAGATGGGCTATATAATATGAAAATGTTTACTTAAATCAGCAGTAATTATCGCCAGCATTGCCGATAAGTTAGCGGTCTATTCAAGTGTGTCTATTTACAAATACATGGTGTGTTAATCATATAAATCAATATGGTGTTTTAATTTATTCAGTTATAAATATTTCTTTATTCAAAATGAATGTCAACTGAGTTTTACTGTAATAGTATCAACACAGTATTCTATATTATTCGAAAGAGATGCAAGCAAATGAAATAACAGACAACCCGGATAAAAGTTGGCAATATTTATCAAAGCAGGACGTTGTTTGTGTGTGTGACTAGAGGAAGGAGAGGGCGGGGCGGCTGTCTGGAGAATGGGAGAGTGGGTTGAGGAGGGGAGGGCGGGGCGGCTGTCTGGAGAATGGGTTAAGAGGAGGGAAGTGAGAGAGAGACGGAAGAGCGTGCGAGAGAGAGAGGAAATAGGGCTATGCGCAGCGCAGCGTGGGGCCTCAAAACAGTTTTGGGGCCTCGCCACAACTCTCCCATATGGATGGAGTATCTCTTTATATAGTAAAATCAATGGTTTGATGATGTAAATAGCACCGTGACGCAGTAGTCACCAGAAGCTTTAGTTATTAGAAATGACACCGACCCCTTAAACCTACTAAATAGGATATAAATAATGCTTCCATAACAGTTAAATTGACCACAGATTAGTTAAAAATACACAGGAACAAATAAAATTGTTTGAAAACCACTGTAGATAATGTAAATATTGAGCATGCAGGCCCTAGTGGCCAGACATGTTTGCAGCACTACTGTCTGTGCAGAAATTATGTGCACCCGA
This sequence comes from Stictocephala bisonia, assembly GCA_035578905.1. Classification (NCBI taxonomy): domain Eukaryota; kingdom Metazoa; phylum Arthropoda; class Insecta; order Hemiptera; family Membracidae; genus Stictocephala; species Stictocephala bisonia. The sequence continues at coordinate 57,059 of JAQJVL010002476.1, forward strand.
GTTTAAAGGTTGTTTACTAAGAAACTAAGAGGCCTATGAAAACTCCAAACATACCATTGTTTTCCTTATTTGATTGTGCGTTATGTTATTTTAATTTTCCCACAAGTTTTAATAATTTTTACTATAGTTTGAACGAATATTGTACTGGAATTTTAACTAATTTTCACTATACATCAAATTTACACAGTTATTACTAAAAAACCCAAGAATGTATAACATTTATGTTTTAATACTTGGTTGATAGGAATGTTTCCTATAAGTTATATGAATTTTAAAATTTTATCTTTTCAAGAAAAAAAATTCTTATCAATTACCTGTGTTTTCTTGGCTTTTAGAGGTTGTAAAGTTAATTAATTGGTCTTGTTGTAATCTTTATTACATGTATATTTATGATATATCATGTTATTATCATCAAAATAACATTAAAATGATAAATTTAAATTGATTAAAATCAATATAAAATCACAGCATTTACTTACACATATGAAAATAATGTATCGTAACTATATGTATAACAATGATTACAACAAGGCCAATTAATTAATTTTACGGCCTCTAAAAGCCAAGAAAACAATGTTTTAGGTAATTAAAAAAAATTTGTTTCTTGAAAACTTTAAATTCATATAACTTATAGGAAACATTCCTATCAACCACGTATTAAAATATAAATGTGATACATTGTTGGGATTTTATTAATAACTGTGTAAATTTGATGTATAGTGAAAAGTAGTTAAAATTTCGGTACTTTTTCAATTCCAACTATAATTAAAATGATTAATTCTTATAGGAAAATTTTAAACATCATGTGCCGTAATGCACAATTAAGGAAAACGATGACACTGACGGGTTTTTGAGTAATAAAAGTATAATGTTGATCCAAAGAGAAAACTAGTTAAATTCCAGTAATTCTTTTTCCAACTAGGATAAAAATTATATTACAATTTTAAAATGTATGTGTTATAAAGTACAAATAAACGAACAAAACAATGATGTGATTGTATTTGAAAATTGAAAATTGTTTATTTTCCCATACAGCATACAAAATTTACATCTTTTCCTTATTTTAACAGTATAAAAAAAAAAGACGCTCAAGATAAAAACTATATATATATGTACCATATCAATTTATCTTAACTAAACTAAAAACTACCAAAACTGCTGCAGGGAAATATACTGACATGCAAGGGGATCAGAAATGTCCCCTGTCTGCATGCAGGAGCTCAGTTGGACTTAGACTGTAAAAATATAATATTATTTAAAGGAAAACAAAAATAACTTGCATGCAGTCATTGCCAGGTAAGCCTACATACACATACACGAGCGCTCGCGCACACCCACACGCTCGCACACACCCACACACACATCCCCCCACATACAAACATTCTCACACGCGCGCACGCCCACACATACTCTCGCGCACCTACACACACTCACACGCCTACACTCACGCGCGCTCACGTACATCCACACACATACGCACACTCACTATCTCACGCACCTACACACACTCGCACACCCACATACTCACCCACTCCCGCACACACATTGAGTTAGAAGAACCCATTTATTTTTAAGTTTGTCACTATTCATTCAAGAATGATTAGGATAGTTAATTATAACTTAGCATAACGTTTTGGTAATCGTATGTGTGTTTGTACAACACATGGTTATAGTTGTACAAATTGTATTGAATATTAATAAATAAAGTTATTTGGACTTGAACTTGAACACATACGCGCACACACACGCTCACTTTCTCACAGGCTCTCACAACATGCACCGATTCACACAAGACTTTGATAATAAAGAATACATTTTTTTTTTTTTTTTTTTTTCTTAGCCTACTGTAGCACTAAAAATAGGTCTTCAACGTATGCCTTAGACAATTTCAGCAACCACCGTTTTAAATTATTCTTAATTGATTGTAAAGTTCGAGAATCTTTTACCATACGTGGTACTTGGTTATAAAATTTTGGTCCTAAAAACAGAAAACTTTTTTGAAAAAACGCACTATTTGCTTTAGGTGGTCTAATAAAATCACTTTGCCTAGTGTTAGGTCTATTTACAGGAAGATCAATAGTTGCACCAAAATTTCCACTTACTTTAAAAAATAAAAAGAGCACTTTGAAAACAAACAAGTATCTCAGGGGTAATATACCAAGGTCAACAAATAATGGTAGAGACTCAGTTCGCATACGTTTCCTTCTAATTATTCTAATAAAACATTTTTGAATACGCAACAAAGGATTTATGTGCGTGATATAAGTGCTGCCCCAACAAGAAATACCATAATTCAACTTTGAATGGACAAAAGCATAATACACCTGACACAAAATATTATCAGGACAGAGAGGCCTAAGGAAATAAAATTTACGCAAAAACATTAAAAGATATTTTTTTACTGTGTTTATGTGATCTTTCCATACTAGTTTCTCATCAACTATAAGACCTAGATATTTTACAGTGTTGCTCTGAGAAAGAATGCTACATGAGCATAAATATTCGTTGCAGTCAACACAATGGAATTTTAAAGGTTCATCAAATGTAAAGCTTTGATACAATGAAAAATTTACAATAGTTGATTTTTCCACATTTAATGATAGTTTATTACATAAGAACCACAAGGCTAGAAGCCTGATATCATGCTGAACATCTGATCTTAGCATATTTACCGCTGATGTCCCATATGAAAGTGCTGTGTCATCGGCAAATGCTGTAATTTTCCCCTTAAATGGGCCAGAATATAAATCATTAATGTATATAAGAAACAAAATAGGGCCCAGTACTGAGCCTTGAGGTACACCGCAACGAATTGTTTGGACTGAACTTCTGTTGCAGCCAAGATCAACATACTGCTGTCTGTTACGTAGATATGATGCAAACCATCCTAGTGCAATCCCCCGTATACCAGCTAGTTCTAATTTGGACAATAGTCGATTATGATTGACCGTGTCAAAGGCTTTTTTAATATCTAGAAATAATCCAGACACTTTGTTTTTACTTTGACAATTTAAATTAGTGTGAATCTGAGCAATAAAATCCTGCAGTGCCAGCTCTGTATTTAATCCCTCCCTGAACCCAAATTGAGAAGGTGAAAAAAATTTGTTCAGAGTTAAAAAATTTACCAGTCTTAACTTTACAACCTTTTCAAGTAATTTTGAAATTATTTTCTCATAGGCCTCTCAGTTTCATAGTAAACAACCTTCAAACTCGGGTGCACATAATTTTTGCACCGACAGTAGGTTGTTTCATAGGCAGTTGGAAAGGCTATCGTTCCCTGCATTTGTTATTATTTCATAAAAGTTTTATTTCTCTATACATATTTACATTTTTTATGTAAATATAGCTTTTTTAAAAGTTTATATGCACAAGTTCTAATTAATGTAAGTTATCACTTATTGTAAGTAGAACACACAACTGACCAACATATGCAGAAAGACGAAACTGAAACACATCCCTAAAGAGTTGGGTCTGGGGGGAAGAGAGCTTTTCAGCTAGTACCGATGGATGGTCACTGTGATGGGAATGCATGGGCTAGAAGGCAATTAGGTAACCTTTCTCAGGGGAAAAGGTGAGATGAGCCATGGGTTAATTGAAAAGCTATCAATTTTACAATCACTAGAACCCAAGAAAAAGTTGTTTCAAGAAATTGTTAACTACTTTTTTCCTTAAAAAGTTAAAATTCTGGTATTTTAAGACTTACAGAAAACATTCCTGTCAACCACGTATTAAAAAATGAATGCGATACAATTATGGGTTTTTAGTAGTAAAAAAGTAAAGTTGAAGCACAGTGAAAAGTGAACAAGTAAAAATTCTGGTACTTTTTTGTTCCAACTAGGATAAAAATTATTAAAACTTAAATTAAAAACTGCATATGTCGTAACATAGAATAAAACAAGGAAAACAATGGTGTGACTTGAATTTTCATAGTCTCAGAGATACTACTGAAGATGCCACATCACAGCAAGGACGAAACGTTTAGTGATGTAAACAGCCTTCACACTCGGGTATCCATAATTTCTGTGCTGACTGTAGTGGCAGACGTATAAACAAGCTATTAGACATTATTTAAT
>JAQJVL010002476.1:61231-77125 GCA_035578905.1 Stictocephala bisonia
TTGTTGTTTAAAACACTTTGTTTTAACATTGACAAAAACAGTTGGCCAGTAAACACTCTGAATTTTTTTCTTCTTATATTCTTTGTTATCTTGCCATTTGCCATATTTTGTCAACGTCAGATGACTCTTGATGAAACAATTAATATTACAGATTTTAAAAATAAGTTCATAGATAATCAATGTTTTGGCAAAGAAATATATAACAAAATCTATCTAGGCTAAATAACTTGTATTGAAAGTGGAGAATTCGTTTTGAACTTAATACCTATTCCTCACCGAAAAACGGCCAGCGGTTTAATGTGTATTTTAACATTATATACAATTAAAATTCACCTTTTGCAAAAGCAAAGAGACTCAGCTTTTCGTCGTGCTAAGCGTTCAAAATCTGCCCATAACTGGGCTATTTATAAACTGCTAAGAAATAGAACTCAACAGCAAATAAGAAATTCTAAGATCAGATTTTATTATAATTCCTTTTCTCAAAATCTTTCTACAAAAATATTATGGTCCAAACTTAAAGAGCGGGGAATTGGAAAATCCAAGCAGGAACCCACAATTTCTTTTGACTTGAATTCTCTCAACGATTTCTTCGTTAATGTCCCTGTTAATATGTGTGGTGCACGTAGATACGTCACTGAGCTTGAGAATACTCCAACTGTGGCCCCCCACCGTCAGTTTTATTTTGCACCTGTAACTGAGGCTGATGTGTTTAAAGCTATCATGAGGATGTCCAGTGGCACTGTCGGAGCTGACAATATTCCTATCCGATTTATTAAAAAGATACACTACCTGTTACTCTGCCCATAATAACTAAAATATTTAATGTATCTTTAAACTCGTCTACTTTTCCTGTTCTTTGGAAACACGCAGAAGTACGTCCATTGCAAAAATTCTCCTCGCCTAAATCTCCTTCCGATTTTAGGCCTATCAGTATACTTTCTGCTCTTTCCAAATGTCTTGAACTAGTCATCAACAATTTATGTCATGCCTGGATCAAAACCAAGTTTTGTTGAAATATCAGTCTGGCTTTCGTTCCAATCATAGCACTACTACTGCACTTCTTAAGATCACTGATGACATTAGGCTAGCCATGGATAAGAGACTCGTTACTATTTTAACTTTATTTGACTTTTCAAAAGGTTTTGATTGTGTCTATCATACTTTGCTTCTCATGAAATTACAAATGGCCGGTTTCTCCGATGGTTGTGTTAACTGGGTTAAGTCATATCTTACTGACCGACAGCAACTTGTGAGAGCAGGGGATGCTGAGTCGGAGTGGAGGCCCGTCACACAAGGGGTCCCCAAGGCTCCGTCCTCGGTCCTTTGTTATTTTCCCTGTACATCAACAATATTACTGAAGTTATTTATCATGCTAAGTTCCACTTGTACGCTGACGATTTACAAATATACTATCATTTTCCCATTAAAGATGCAAATGCTTCTGTATCTTTGATCAACGAGAACATTGACTCAATCATTATATGGGCACAGAAACATGGACTAAAACTGAACGAGACTAAAACTCAAACCTTGGTGTTAGGGACTCTACAGCTTCTTTCTAAAATTGATTTTCAATATTTTCCTAAAGTAAAACTGAACAACTACGAACTGGAATACTGTGACAAGGTAAACAACCTTGGTCTTATTATCAACAATACACTGACGTGGAATGAAACTGTTTCTACAACTTGCAATAGAGTTTTTGCTGGCATCCATAGTTTAAAACGTTTTGCTTTATTCCTTCCATACAATGTTAAAGTCATGCTTGTAAAGACTCTTGTGTACCTCACTTCAACTACTGTGACGTAGTCATTAACGATATGACTGTTGAGCTCTCGGCGAGACTGCAACGTGCACAGAATTATTGTATCCGTTTCATTTTCAACCTACGACGATATGATCATGTTACTCCTTATTTTGAGCGGCTAAATGTTTTGAAACTGAGAAATCTCCGTGAATACCATATCCTTACTCTGTTGTATGTTATCATCAGATCAAATGTACCATCTTCTCTCCGAAAGATATTCTTTCTTGTCCCAGATTAGTTCTCATTATACACGAAGAGGAGCTATACTTCTATCGATTCCACAACATAGAACTTTTCCCCGTAACTTTTCTACTGTTGAAAAACAACAGTAGAATTTTCAATCAATCCTTTTTAGTCACTTCATGTCGTTTGTGGAATTCTCTCTCTGATAATTTGAAAGTTATAGAAAACCGTGCCCGCTTTGGGCGGAGGTCAGGAAATTGTTGCTTGAACTGCAGTAGTGGGGGGATTGGTGGCGCGATGGGTGGGCGTGCATGTGAGCAGACCATGTATGAGTGATAGTTGTGAATGAACTTAAATAGTGTAAAATTTATTCATTGTTCATGCTGTATTATGTAAAATTAATCTTTTTAAGTTGTTTTGTTTATGTATATTTGGTTCATTTTTGCTTTTGTATCATAATCTTAATGTACTACTTTTTTTTTTTTTTTGTGGTTAAGTGGTAGAGAGGACTAAATAGTCCTAACTTCGCCACATAAATAAAGGCATTTTTCATTTCATTTCAATTAAAATCTGGTAGATTTGCACTACTATATGCATCAATAAGACTATAGCTGTGCATATTTGCTGCACTTGAAGGCACATTCAGTTCTTGATCTCTTTCTTTTGCTTAAGGGTGTTTGTCCGACCGGCTCAGTTCGGCGCTGGAAGGAGTTTAGTTTAACGTTTCGCCGCCATTGTTGCCACGAGTAGCAAAGTGCATGCCTTGCTTGGGGCATGGGAGAGTAACAACACTCTTGCTGGATGTTCGGAGTACAAACGTAACTCTCTCATTTACTATCTATAATTATATTATCTACTTTTTCGGCCAAAGATAACTACAAATGTCAAGTAACAGCAAAAAATAGGCTGTTACTATTTTTTTTTACAGACGTCATTTATAAAATAATAATTGGTTACACTTAAAAAATATATTTTTTCATTATTAGTTTTAATTTAGCCTACTCTAGGTTGGTTAGTACCATTTGTCTTCTATATTCTAAAAAATTTGAATAAAATATCTCGCACAGTTTGTTAATGAGTTAGGAACCAAGAAGAGCCAAATTATTTATTTGTACATTACAAATTCGAAAACATCAAGAATTGGATTTATGTCAAAAACTGCATTGTTTCATTGTAGTAGTCCCAGGAACTCGTCCAAAGTGTACACTGGGTTGTCCTGTAGGTACTTTTGAAGTTCTTGCTTGAGGATTTTTCCAGACAAAGCTTGGAGATTGTTTGGCAGAAGATTCTTCAGTTTGTATCCGATGTATGAAGGAGTTTTTTCATAGAGGGCTGTCCGGTGTCGGGGGAGGAATATATCTTGTTGCACGTCTTGTGTTGTAGTCATGGACGTCCTGGTTTGTTTCAAGATTAAGACTGTCAACATGAAGAATTACTTGAAGGATGTAGAGGCTGGTGACTGTCAGTATTTAGAGTGTTTTGAATGCTTGCCTGCAGCTCTCTTCTTGGTTTAGGTCAGCTAGAGCTCTTATTGCCTTTTTTCGGGTAGTAAGTACCCTTTTGAGGTTGCCAGCTGATGATCCGCCCCATGCCGCAATTCCGTATCTCATGGTCAATTAATTCCGCAATTAATTAGCCACCTTGGGTAGCCATATATACATAATTTTTTTTAATTTTTTCCCTCAACATACTTAATACTTGTAACAAGACAAACTATTTTATTTTTTTTTTTTTTTATTTCAAACATAATTTTTGATCAAACACCCTTAACATTAAGCCCTTTTCGTATGTATAGAATGTTTTACTAGGCACCACGTTTACCGCACAATGTTATTTGCATTAACCTTGTCACCAGTAGTCAGAGTCAGTGGCCCAGCTGAATAGTGAACTACAACTTTCTTCCATTTTTAGCCATTATTAAAATAATAAAATAGCACATAAGTACTCAGAATATAAACACAAAGGAATATAAGAATTGAAGTTCCACCACTGTGATTCATACATAGTCTGTATATACCTGAAAGTACAATCTAGTCTTTTTTTTAATTTAAAGGTAAAATATGTAACACTTCACTAACCTGTAAAACTCCCTAGTTATTGCAAAAAATTTTATAATTTATTATAATATATCAAATATAATAAGTAATTGATAACACAATCAACATATTACCGTAAACGAAACACTTACTGACATACGATAAAACCTACAAACAAGGCTATGGGACCATTTGTTCAAAAACTCACTGTGTAGAGAGATAGGGCAAATTAAGAGCGGAAGATTTTTGTATTCGCCAGGAACTATTTTTTTAGTAACAAGCGAATGTAGAAATTTTTCTGCTGCTATGAATCTAAGTCGATTCACATAGTTAATAAACTATATACTGTAAATTGTCTTTAGTCAACGTAGATAGCAAATATATTAAAACTAATCAGTTTTAACCTAACCTACTCCATACATGTATGGGTGGTATGGGTCACACCCAGCCACTGATGTCTGTGGATGTATGACTGGGTTTTGAACAACTAGGGAATGTGGGAAAGTGAACTGAAGGGTAGATGTGCAAGAAAATTCTATGAAATTACACTATAAAAAGGGAAACTTGTTGACCAAATAATTTGTATAGTTAGACTTATGTTTATTATTACTCTGCTTGGTTTTAGTAAATATTTAGATATATAATTCTTATTGTTTTTTTCTAGCTTGAAGCTCTGAATTTCCTTAAACTAGCTGTTAATGGAAGTGAAAAGGCTTACTTTGAATATTTGGGTCTCAAATATCGACAGTATGGTAAAAAGGCAACTTTAGAATTCAATGAAAAATACAGGACAAATGCCTTACATGAGGCTTTTTACAAATTTATCTGCTTAAATAACAAGAGAGAAGCCGTAAAGTGTATCACCGCCCACTACTTCATCTGGATGACTGAGTCACCTGCCATGATGGTAAGTTATTTAAATATGCTTGATTCAAGGATTTAATTCCACTTGGAATTTATGTATTATCTAAGTAATCAGTTTTAACCTAACCTACTCCATACATGTATGGGTAGTATGGATCACACCCACTCACCGATGTCTTTGGATATATGACTGGGTCTTGAACAACTTGCGTGTGTGAGAAAGTGGACTGATTGGGTAGGTGTGCAAGTTTTAGCAGACACTCTAGTACATAAGTAATAACTTCCATTCACATACCAATGTACACAGAATAATAAATGATTTATTTCCCGAATAATAAACAAAAACAATAACATAAACAAAAAACTAGGAAATTAACTGATCAATGTTACAAGTAGTGTAACTAGTTTAAAATAAAAATATGAATACATAAAAAAAACCTAAACGTCTTGTGTCTAGCAGCAATTACACATTGATCGCTACCTGTAGTGCAGCTGTATCAATTTTAATTTTAATTAACAAACTTAATTTTATACATTTTACATACAAAAAACACAAAATTAACACGTTCACTACGTTGTTATAATTTCTCTGCCAGTTATCCTGTGCGGTCGGGGTCTTGTTGCATACCATCAATCAGTGCAGGACGAGCTCTCGTTGCGCAACAGAAGTTCTGCGCACAATATCACATCATCAATTGAAGATAGAGCACTCTAAGTTATTATTTTAGAACTATCAAGTTTCTGATGTCATAAGTGTTATGCAGTGTGTGGATATAGCTTATAAGTACGAGGCCTCGGGATCTCGTGTTGCATATAGGAAGTACTATAATAAATTATACTCTAACTTAGAAATTGAGGTTATGTTTTAAATACACAGACACCACTCACCAACCACATGGAACAACTCTTCCCCTTTTCAAAAAACAGCTGACAATCTGTTTGCTAATATTGACGTATAGTCTACCATGTGATCGACGAGGTCTATAGGTATCGTACTGCAGATAACTAATACGTCATTACTCCTGTGCGGCAGGTAAGCTGTAGATCTCAAATAAGAATTAGGTTACTATTAAATTCACAAAGAAAAATGCTTCCATAGAGTTAAACTCCTGCAACAATGCGTTAATTACAACGAAAAATATCACAAACGCATATAAGGAATTAAATGCAAATTTTATCACTGTGTGAATGTAATCCTACAGTATGAGACCCCAGGATTTCATGACACAGTAAACGTGTTAGTAAAAATTATTTAATGAAAATTATGATAATTTTAAATATTTAGAAATATTTAAATATTTAGTTGTGAAAATAACTTACAATATATTAATATAAATAACTAATATAATTTTCAACACAATCTCAAAATAAATTTCACTTTAGCATTCTTTTTATCAAATAAAAATACGCTCTTACAAAAGAAAACAATTTACTTCCCATCCCACACCCATACACTTACAGTGGTATTATAAGTATATAATAACAATATATTTACTTATCATTAATAAATAAATTTAAAAGTAAGAGTCCTAAGTTACTGATTTGAGGTACTCCCGAGGTGGTATAAAATGTGTCTGTTTTATATCCTAAGTAACAACCATATTGTTGCTTCTTTGCAGGTACAAAATAAAATATTTTATTAGGTGGGTGGAAAATTCATAGTAAATAGTTTTTTTAAAAAGAAAAATTGTGATTAACCTTGTCAAAAGCTTTAGAAAAATCCTTGTACGTGATGGTTGCAATCTTAACAGGATGAAGTAAAATTTAAAAAATTGACCAAATTTGTATTGACAGAACGCGCTGGCACGAAGCCATGTTGTTTTGTACTAATAAAAAGACTCATGTCTCAACGTATTCCGAACTGAATTTAGTGCTAACTTAGAAACATTAAATTTTTCTTTAAAATGTAGTTCCCATGACACTGATGGTGTTAAGAGTGACCCTCAAATACTTGTAGCTGTTTACCTCCTCAATTTGCTTTCCCTTGTACCACCTCTTGTCACTCCTTCCCACTCCTCCTAAATACTAATACATTGGCCTTGTTTAAATTGACTTGCAGGTTCCACATAAATCAATATTTAACTAACCTAATAGGGCGTTAGAGGTTGGTGCCAGGAGCACTATGTCATTGGCATACAATAGTATATTCACCCTATAACCACTAAAATTACAACCTCCCTCTTGTGCCTGTGACAAATCATTTACAAACAGAGTAAACATAGTTGGACTCAAAACACAGCCATCTCTTAAGCCCAGTTTTGTGGCAAAACTGCTTGTGACACCGTTCGCACACCAAACTGCAGCAGTAGTTCCCTCATAGTAGTTTTTGAAAACATTTAACATTTTTGTTGACAATCCTACCCTACGGAGGACAGTTTGAATATTAAAGCCTTTCTATCAGTTGTGTCAAAAGTGGAGCTAAAGGCTACCTGCAAAAGTTAATGTCTTATTCTTATTAATTAAATAAATTGAACTCGCAATACTTCTTCTGAAGTTAGCATTTCTAAAAGCAAAATCAAAGTGTATTCTAAAATTGCAAAACTTATGTAATATAATATCTTTATCATTTTCAGTGATTAAAATCTCTAACAAAATCACTCTATCATATATTTTTTAAATCTACAAATAAATTGTCACCAAATATATTTTTTAATTTACAAATATTGTAACTTAAAATCCTAACTTCTTTGTACTCTTCGTTCTCCGCTGATGCCCACAGCCTCCTGGGATTGGTGTGGCCTCTCTAACCCTCCATAGAGCTGTTGGTTGGAGATGTCATTTCCAGCCCTTGGCTCCCTGACTGCGCGTTGTCCCTCGCCGTTGTGCCTGTAGGTACCGATCTTGATAGCTGTGAAGCAGTGTGTGTGGTCCTCCCGGTCCCCGCTCCCTCATACCTGCCAGGAACTGTGACAAGTCATAGCCAAGCAGTTTTTGTAGCTTCTCTCCTCCATCTTATTTGCCTACCCTCAGCTGCTCATCTTCCCACGTGAATCTGCAACCACTGATGGTGAGATGGTCACATACTATCACCATTCGCTGTCTCCCTGAAGCAAACTGCTCGACCTCCTCCTTAACAGCTGCCAGGCAGGCCCTCTTGTGTCTGACGTCCTGGGGGAAGTTTCTGTGGACCACGTACTTCATGCTCTTTAAGCTCTTTGCCAGTTATATGATGTACTCTATTGCACTGTCCTCCGGGAAATGGGCAATAACTGCACTTTTGTCCCGCTCCAGCGGGTGGGCGCGATAAACCCACAAACTGTTTCCGGCCCCAAACTTATCAGAACAAAACTTTGTTATTAGCTGCTTATAGTTTTAGTTTGTGGAGTAACATCTAGACCTCTAAAAATGAGATTATTTCTACAGGATCTGGCCTCTAGGTCAACCAGTTTAGCACTGATAGATTTCTACACTTGTTTTAACTCAATGACCTCCTGTTTTAACACCTCGTTTTCTGCCGCTAGGGCCACAACCTAAGTACTAACACCAAGCACATCTTCCTTCGTATCCAATAGAGATAGCTTTTGGTCAAATAGGGTGTTTAAGTCCTTCATTAACTGGCTGAGGGAAACTCCTACTAGGCCTGCTTCTAGCTCACCTTTCGTCGTCGTTGCCCATACAGATGTTTGGTGACGAGGAGGAACGCAGTCATTTCGCTTTACTGGTCCCGGGAGAAAAGAATTGATTAATTTTAAATTTGGACATAGACACCAGTACTCACACACCAGATAATACTAACACACAACAGTGTATGTAGCACAGTCACTGTTCTTTTTCCGCTCACCACTGATAAGACAAGCCTCCAGCATGTCCAGTCCTGACTGGCAATATGTTGGTATATCTTGTAGAACAATAATAAAACAAAATAATAACTGTATATAATCACAAAACGTGCTTAAAAGCCAAAATAATGGGAGCCGATACGAAAGAGCAAAACTGACTGGTGCAGAGCAATGCTGCCAACACAATCTCAAAATAAATTTCACTTTAGCGTTCTTTTTATCAAATAAAAATATGCTCTTACAAAAGAAATCAATTTTACTTCCCATCCCCCCATCCCACACCCATACACTTACAGTGGTATTATAAGTATATAATAACAATATATTTACTTATCATTAATAAATAAATTTAAAAGCAAGGGTCCTTAGTTACTGCTTTGAGGTACTCCCGAGGTAGTATAAAATGTGTCTGTTTTATATCCTAAGTAACAAACATATTGTTGCCTCTTTGCAGGTACAAAATAATATATTTTATTAGGTGGATTGAAAATCCATAGTAATAAATGGATTTTCAACCCACCTACTCCTAATAACAGTAATATATTATTGTTAATCATGGATGTATATTACTCTACATCATTGATTAACAATAATACAATGTTAATCACTGTGTTAATATTTTAATTGATATTGTGATTAACCTTGTCAAAAGCTTTAGAAAAAGCCTTGTACACGGCAACTTAATGGTTGCTATCTTAACAGGATGAAGTAAAATTTTTAAATTTGACCAAATTTGTATTGACAGAACCAGCTGGCACAAAGCCATGTTGTTTTGTACTAATAAAAAGATTCATGTGGGAAATATGTGATCAAATAAATAATCTAAAAAATGTTGTTAAAATGGACATTGAAACGAGGCTATAGTTTTAGTGATATTCAAGTAATACCAACAGCAGCATTTATTATTAGGTGGTACCATTAGTAATAAATGATGTGTGAGCCAATGTAAGCAGCGCTTCTTAAGGTATGAGTAAGATTGCCCTAGAATCGTATCGATACTAAGTTACACTAAGGTAAGAAGGTATCGAAGTATTAGGTTAGTAATATTTATTGTAAAAGTAATACTGTTAATATTTGGTACTTGATTTGGTAATGAAATCACAATTTCTCAAGGATATACAGTATAAAGAAAATTTACATTTTCATTGAGCCGGTATTAATAATAAACTGTTAATCAGGTTGTACTGTTAGTAATTAGTATTGGTGATTGGCTTAAGTAAGATTTCTTGGAATCAAGTTGATAGTAATATTAATTGAATTCAGTGATACTAGTAGTAAACAGATTATTAGGTGATACTCTTAGTAATTAGTTGGCTAAAAGAAGCAGTACTTCCCAGATTTACAGGTAAGGTATCCTAGAACTTAAAAGTTAGTACTTGTTTTCTTCACTTGCAAGTTTACATGGGCCAGCAAGCCTTTGCGTTAACATTATGCAACGAGTGAAGTACTGACCGTTGGCTCAGTGGAGATTCGAACCTTGGAACTTGACTTCAACAGTCCAAAGCCACTTGACCACTAAGCCACCATGCCAGCAATGATCGAATAGTAATCATCAGTTGGTGCTGTTAGTAGCTGTTAGTATTATTTTTAATCAATAGAATAAGAATTGATAGTAATACTAATTGATAATAATACCAATAGAATTGCGAGATATACTAATAGTAACACTTATTATCAGATGGTATGGTTGGTAATTAATGTTTGGAGATCTAATGGAAGTAGAGCTACCTGTGGTATAAGTAAGATATCTTAAAATCAAGTTGTTAGTGATACTAATAATTGACAGTAATACTAATGTAATCGAGTGGTAATACTAATATAATTATAATACTAATATTTGCACCTAATGTCAGCTAATATCGTCAGTATGATCAGGTACATTTGACCTATAATAATAATAATAATAAATAGGTTTATTGCTTAAAACAATATATAATTGTATGGCAATCGTCATAGTTAATATTTATAGCTAAAATTTTCCATTCATACTAACATGAAAATCTCATTCGAACATACAATTTATTTTTCATACAGGCTCCCTTTTATTCAGATTATCCCAGTCTAGCCCCTAGTCAGTCAGCCAATTAGATCCCCCATTCATGTGCCATGAACTCGTCGGTACTGTAGAAAGCATTATCAATCAGAAACGTTTTCAGACGAGTTTTGAATACCTTGGGCATTGTGGCACTTTTGATTGCGTTAGGCAACCTGTTGACAAAATGAACTCCCGCCTGGGAAGGCAGTCGTTCATGGACCACTGTTCTGTGTCTCCCAGTTCAGTAGTCCTCCCTGCCTCTAGTTGGGTATGAGGGTAGGTCGCTACCTCTTGTGAATGAATTGTCAGTAAAAAGTTGACATTTCCATTAACAATTATTGCAAAAGTCGTGGGAACGGCATTAGTCCTGTGGCAGGCTGCACAAGGGACAATATATGGGAGTTCAAAGAGGAATATAGTCAGCTATCACAAATAAGTAAATATTTGTTATTTATTCAATAACCATTTATTGAATAAACTCTTTACGTTTGAAGCCGTTTAAATTGTATTCTAAGTAACACGGTTACAAACTCAAAATTGTAACAAAATTAATAATATATAAATAAAATTAGAGTATAAACTGTTTTTCCAATGAAACTGTTATAATACTTTACTGTTCTGGAAAATATAAATAGTTTTCTTTTCCTAGACATGATCCGTAAGTTTATTACATAGCAACGATGCTAAGAACATTTTGCGTGTTTAAATTTATCATATTTATTATCCCCCTGTAGGTAGGATGATCTTCCCTTGTATGGAGTGGACACTCTTGAATCGGTTCGGAACTGTCATTGGCAGATGCAATTACTAAAGTATAAATGGGGATTGACACTAGATCAATCATGTGATTGCGGTGAGTTTATCCAAATATCGGATCACATTGTTACACAGTGCCCCCTGTATTCTTTTACAGAAGGATTAGCCTGCATAAACAGAATCAGTGAGGTAGGTTTTAAATGGTTCAATGGATTGGATTTAGCTGTGTGACAGGAGATCACATTAAAAAAATCACTTTTTATTCAATGAATATGCGATCATGAGTTCTGGATGTTTATCCAAATATACATTGCAGCTTTTTAATAAATTAACAAATGGTAGCTGACAACAGACCATACAATATATACATTTAATATCAATAATGTTATTGTTCAATTGATGTATGTTTCTGTTGTGTATATGTATGTATACACATATGTATATATATGTGTATACATATATACATTCACATATATATGTATGTATATCATATGTATATATATATACAGTATATATCATAAGACAAAGCAACTTGGTTTCCTTTCACTACACTTACACTATGTCAGTAAGTTACACTGACAGGTGTTAAGGTATATTACCTTATTTAATCACAGCGAATATGTTTCCAAAAGCTAGTGAGAATCTATCATCTGGCCAGGTCTGAGTTATGGGGTGAACTGCCTTTGTTTACTTGGCCTGTATACGGCTGGAACGTCTTGTCTCGGAATTTGGGGAAGGTGGAGCCGGGTCTATTGTTCTGGGTTTCTGGCATTCTTTTCCTGGTTCGTCTTCATTGTTTGTGTCTTCTTTAAGATGTTGAATTTTGATTATATTAAATGTTTGGTGCTGTTTTGTTTTTAATTATTTGTTTTTGTTTGGGTTTTAATAAATTATTAACTTTATATTATTTATAAATATTCATAAATTTCCCAAATATCCATGCCTTTTTTTATTTACTTCAACAGTTTTATGTTGTTTACTGGAAGAAATTTGTGATTATTTACTATTGCATGTGTTGCTAAATTAGATTTATATAAGTTTGGGTTTTCAAAGGATTTTTTATGTTCTTCATAGCGTTTTTCTAACTGTTTTTTGGTTTGGCCTATGTAGTATTTACTGGGTTTGCAATCATTACATTTGATGCTATAAATGCCATTTTGTGTTTTATCTTCTTCTGCTTTTTGTATATTAATTAAATTTTTTGTAGTATTTTTAATTGGGTTTGAAAGCTATGTTTACATTTAGAGGTTTAAAGATTCTTGTGAGTTTAAGAATTTTATTCCATTATATGTAAAAGCTGACCAACGGTTTTCCTGTGTTACTAATTCTGATTGAGTTTTGTTTGATTTGTTAACTTTAACAAATATAAAAATAATACATGCCAGGAACACAGTCTAGTGGTCTAGAAAACTATATATAGATTTCATATATAAGACTTGGATTGGTGAAAGGAAATAAACAGCAAAGGTATTGAAATATTTTTGAGATGTCACGCTGTTTTGAAATTTGGAGTGGATGTATTTCTTCAGTTTCACTTAAAAATGTATGTTATAGGTAAAAAAAATTACCAAAGTTTTGTGATAAAAATGGTAGGATAACACTTTGTAAGATAAGTCTGTTAATAATAAAATATTTTGATTCCCAAACTTGTTCTGATTAATTTTAGGCATTTGAGCCAGCATTCCTGAGGTTAAACGAGCCTGTAAGCCTGATTAACATGCTATTAGGCCATGATCCTCAAAACAGCTACCTCTACTACGCTAGTGATATGCACGCAGAAGCACAACGACTGAAGTCAAACTATGCAGTTCCAAGTATTGCGGCTTTTAAAAACAGAATGAAGAAGAAGAAGAAGTTAGGACAATCAAGTTTAATGCATTAACCACAACAGGTTGTAACTAATTGAAAATATTTCTTCTCAGAACTGTGACGCACCTCTGGTGGAACATTATGAATCTTTTCAATTTCAGATCTAATGTAATAATTGTTTCCGTTATTATTTTATTTAGCTTAGTAGATAGTTTTTCCAAAGTATTTAGTTTATGATAAAATTACCAAATGTTGTGATAAAAATGGTAGGATAACACTTTGTAAGATAAAGTATGTAGCATAGTACTTACTGTAGCCAACTGCTGTACATAAGAGGTCTGTGAGCCACCTATAGTCACGTCGACAAGTCAGTGAACAAAAAGTTGGAGTGTGGTGCATATTGTGGTGAACGTTTTGTGTTGTGATTGTGGTTGAAACTAATAGTATTCAATTGATTAAAGTTCCTATTAAACAAAAACACACACTCAGCATACACAATATTAGGTGAAATGACATCACAAACTGGGTAAATATGGTTTGGACTGAGTATGAAATGGAATGGTGGAATGGTACACATTGTTCTAAAGGTCTTTTTGTGTAAAAGTAATCTGAAAGTCAGTTTTAGAATTTAAAACTACCATCATCCATCCACACTGAATTGTAATCGATATTCAGCCATATATACTCAGAGCAGTGAAAACTCTTTATTCACATAAACTGTACAAACAGATTTGAATAAGGTTAATTACAATCAGTGTATAAGATAAATAAAAATATCTATTAATATAAGTAGATTGTGCAGTCAAACCAATCTAATCCAAAATTTCAGAAAAAACCCTTTATTTATTATATTGGGTTACTGAGATACATCTTTATTCCAGCAGGCCATATTTGTCTTTGCTTTTAATCTCTTAATACCAACTTCATAAGTGATATGTTGATTTTGTTAGACCTGTCTATTGCTAGAGTTTTTGTGTTTTAAATAAAGTTTGACTTACATTTGTTATTTGTGGCTGTGTGATGTTTTGTACTTTTATATGTCATTAGATTTAATTTCTTTAATTAGTGTGGAAGAATCTCACTATTGATGCAAGAAGTATGTAGTTTAATGCCTATCTCAAATATGGTTGTTTCGGGTAATTGTGTTTTCTGTCAATGTTACCAGTGGCGTAGCCACATTTGGGTTACTTAGGGTCAGAAACCCCCTTAAAGCCAGAGGATATCCCCTCCCCACCCATAAAAAATAACCATAAGTAAAATTGTAATGTCATTCATGACATATTTCTGTTTTACTTATATCAGTTATTAAAACAGCTTTTTTATTTTTCTAAATAAACTTAATATATTAGTAGATTAGAATATAGAATCTGAATATCAGCTGTTATACATGGACTCATCCAGGTCCAAATGTTGCTAGCCCAGTCATGATAAGCAGACAGCAGTGCTGGAGTATAGCCACATGCTCTTTAACCATGATCCATGTGATCCGTTTCCGTGATGTTTGTTGTTGTTGAAAAATTAATCTGGCTGTAGTGTTGAGTTTGTTAACAGGACTTATAATTATAAAATAAAAATTGAATTCATGCACTTACATCCTGAAATAAAAATTAGGTATATTTAATCAAGATTTAAGTATAGCGAATAAATTAATTATATTAAAAAGGAATTAGATAAAACTTATCTATTCAAATGAATTAAGGTAATTATTACTCATTTTGATGAAAAGTACTTAGACGGCCCTACAATTTCTAAATAAGTACAAATTCAACACACTTTTGGGACAACATTTCTATAAACCCCCCCCCCCTCCGTATCTTAGACCCTACTCTTAGTTACTTCCTGGCTACGCCACAGAAGTTTACATCATATCATGGAAGTCTGATTTTTAAATGTGTAATTTTTGTATTAGTTTTATCTTTGTGTACATGACAGAAAAGGCAAGATGCCTGTCTTTATTAATTTATTAGTTATATGTAGTAGTCATTGGATAACTAAAATTATCAAATCTTATCAATACAAAAACTGTTATGTAAAAATGTATGTAAATATTTCTGAATTTTCGAAATTGCAATTAATTTCTTAAAATCCAGTTATGGAATAAAAATTTCAAACTTTGTCTACATTATGACCTTAAAACAAACTTTAAAAAATTTTAAGTGACTGTAGTTTTATACCATATTGAAGTGAATTATACCATATTTGAGCAAAGAAATATGCTATTTAGTTTTATATCCTTCCATTCTCAGCTTAAATTCTTGAAAGGTTGAAACTGGCTCTATATTAAAATGCAATATTGATTTTGAGTTGTACATGTGTTTATACATACATTGTATACAGTTGTATATTAACTGTATAAAAACTGTAGAGTGTAATATTTTAAATAGTGAGCTAGTTAGTTTACTTTCATGTTTAGAAATGTTATATTTTATAATATTTGTATATTGTAAATAAAACATTTCGAATTTGTGTTACTTCTAACTTCCCTCTTCCACATCATTGAAACAAGCCACATCATTGAAACAAACCACATCATTGAAACAAACCACATCATTGATATTTGAAGCTTTTAAATTCATTCTACATCTAATTAAATAATGTCTAATAGCTTGTTTATACGTCTGCCAC